>BKZX01024775.1:0-11834 GCA_014362285.1 Fagus crenata | reverse complement strand
TTTCTCCTACTTCCACTGAAAGGCCAACCATGAGTGAGGTAGTGGCGGAACTAAGGGAGTGTGTCGCATCTGAATTAGCTCAAAGAGAGGGTGAATCAAATTATTCAGTTGAAATGGTCAATATGAATATGATCACTGAACTCAATCCTCTAGCAAGGTAAATTGTTTTCCAAAAATGAGATTGATACTTGTATTAGATCTTGAACCTCTTTTTAATTTTTGTAATTTCTTGTCAATGCATATTTAGTTTACCTTTGATCACATTATGTATGTGTTAAAACTTGTACCTATTGATTGTCTTGATGGATTATTTGTTTGTAATAGTATTTTACTATTTATTATATTTGTGGATTTATCTTTTCCCCAAAAAAAAAAAACATTACTAATTGTTTGTAATAATGTACTACATTTATTCATTTGTCGATTCATCTTTTCAAAAAAAAAAAAAAATGAAGATGAACAAATAGATCCCTTAGACGGAATCGAGTAGACAACAAGAGATGGAAAATGGATTAGAATGCTGAGTGATTACTTGGACTTTCACAGCCAAACTCGGAAGTTTTAGCGAATATGAACATTTATGCGGACGTAGATTTGGATACAGCAAAGTTCAGTGTGATTTTAGATGAACAAATGAAAAGTATCAAATCATTTTTATGAAAATGGGATTCAAGAAGCATCAAGCATGTATAGGTCTTTTGTCTAAAACCAAAAGATTTTACCAATTAAGTTGGCATGTACCTTTTCTCTATCTTCTATATCTTTAAATACCTTTTTATTTGTCTTCTATATCTTTAAGTTAGCATGTACCTTCTCCCTTTCTTCTATATCTTTAAGTTAGCATGTATTCCAAATTGTGACAACTTGGGAATTTGCCAATGAGAATTAGTTCCCCCATCTGTTAATACACCCCCGCAAGCTCATGGATCTGTCACAAAACCATGATCTTGGATTTGAGAAGTTTGAACCGGGCACCTGTGAGGCCCTTGGTGAATACATCAGCAATTTGGTCAAAATGGTAAGATAGCAAACCATTATTTCTTTAAGAACAACTTTCTCTCATAAATATATATATAGTCAACCTCCAAATACTTCATGCATGCGTATAAAATGGGATTTGAACAAAGAGATATTGAGAGAATATTATTACACAAGATAATGTAAATCCTTGAAAAGAAGTCCAAGCCAAGATAATTCAGCTGCCTGAGGGAAAGTTGTCTATATTTAGCGTCACAGTACTTGAGCGAAAAACAGTGACATGCATGCTTTTGGTCACTCCACGAAATAGGAAAAAAAAAAAAAAAAAAACCCAAAATAAATTAAATTATTTATTCAGATTAGTGAAGTTATCGCACATCCTCCACTAATCTGCATAATGTCTGCCCCAAAGGATAAGCGCAAGGATACCACGACACTTCCAGAGGCAACCAACAACTCCAAAGTATTAGATAATAGTTAGCTCTCCTAGTAATTCACTGGAAGCTAAACCAAAATACAAAAGTTCTTTTATTGTCAAAAGGCATAAATGAGAGGATATTTATGTAGAAAATCTAAATCTAATGAAAATATAAAATAGAGAAATATAAATGAGAGATAGAGAGAAAGAATGGAATAGTGGAGGCTAGGATTCCACGTGATTTGGCTATGTGAGCTTACGTCCATAGGATAAAGTCTAATAGATTATATCTTTATTATTCATTGTGTGTATTTGATTTGAGGTCATATTTATAAGAAACAATAACAATTGTAAAACACTTTCTAAACAATGTGAGATTCTAAACTATATTCATTAACATTCCCCTTCAAACTCAAGGTATAATTTTAATGAAACCTTGAATTTAGTAACAAAATAAAACTGAAAACGCGACTCAACTCAGCTTGGCTCGTATCTCAGTTCAGAGGCTCGATGGCTCAAATTTTGCTTGAAGAGTTAGATCTCAGATTAGCTTGGTCAGATCATGGCTCAATGGCTTGGATCACGGCTCAATGGCTTGGATCTTGAAATGGTCTTGGCTCGGGATCTTAGCTCAATGGCTAGGTGGCTTAGCTCAATCTTGGCTCATGAAGATAAAATAAAAAATATATATCCCACAAATATTTTTTTTTTTTGAAATTTGAACTTTGATTTTTTTTTTTTCCTTACTAGTCAATGCCAATTTTTTTTTTTTTTAATATTGCAAACAACAAAAAGTAAAACGCAAACAAGACATAAAATAGAATGAGTATAATTTTTTTTTTCCTTTCTCATTGGTCGCTCCGAGTTTTTTTTTTTTTTTTTTTTGAATTTTCAAATTTGAATTTTTTTTTTAATTCAAAAGAATCGGATCGGATCAGTCAAAAGGGTCGAGTGAACTGCGAGTCAAAGATGATGACTTCAACAAGATGATGTCATTAGAGTTGACGTGGTAGGGCAGAGTGTGACAAAGGCGCGTGAGGCGCATGAACAAGCTGCTATGCGTGGATCAGATGACCGAATCTTCTACTTGCACATCCTTTGACGCCGTTTCCGGTGGCGTTTGACAAATCGGCCAATTAGCTCTTGAATGGTGGTGTAGGTTTCTTGAATCAGTGTTTGAATGGTAGATTTGAGACTCGGTATTGCGGTGGCTCGTGTGGTGGCTGGAGGAGATTCTGAATCTATATGTCGTGCGTGGAGGCACGTGCTTGCTTGGATCAGATCGATTTTTGCTGGTTTTTGTAGATCGATGGGCGCGTCCTTTGACGCCATTTCCGGTGGCGTTTGACAGATCGGCCGATTAGCTCTTGAATGGTGATGTAGGTTTCTTGAATCGGTGTTTGAATGGTAGATTTGAGACTCGGTATTGCGGTGGCATGTGTGGTGGCTAGAGGAGATTCTGAATCTATATGTCGCACATGGAGGCACGTGCCTACTTGGATCAGATCGATTTTTGCTGGTTTTTGTTGATCGATGGACGATCTCTTTTTTTTTGGCAGTGGTTGGCTGAACTGGGCTGGAGACGATGGATCTAAAGCTGGTAGTGGTTGTGTGTGGGAGGATCTGTTTTTTTAATGTGGAGTCAGAAAAAGAATTATGGATTTTTGAGATACGAATGCAATGCGAAAAGATCAAATGGCTCTTGAGAGATTTTTGGACTCTGATACCATGTAGAAAATCTAAATCTAATAAAAATATAAAATAGGATTTCATGTGATTCGACCATGTGAGCCTACGTTCACAGAATAAAACCTAATAGGCTACATCTTTACTATTCACTGTGTGTATTAAAATATGATTTGAGATCCTATTTAAAATAAATAAATAAACAATAGTAAAACACTTTGAAAAAATGTGGGATTTTAAATTATATTCCTTAACAATTTCCCCCTTTGCATGGCTAGCCAACATTTTCGGAAATTAGGTATTAACTGCATTTTGTAATGGCCACGTATCACATATGCATAGTATGCATGACATTTTATCAGGTTTACAGTTCACTATTTTGGATAGTTCATTAAATGTAGGGTTTTTTTTTTTTTTTTTTTTCCTGAATAAAAGAACTTTATTGAAATCAAACGAAGAGAACACTTCCATTCGATCAAAACCTAAAAAGCAGGTTAATCAACCAACTAAGAAGGTAACCTATGTGATTACACAACAAAACCCTAAACCCTACCAAGAGGGCGGTTAAAATGACATACATTATGGCACAAAACCCTACAAACTAGTGGCAAAAAAAACAACATAACAAATAAGAAACCAACAACAAAAATCCCACCAAACTACAACACAAAATACAAGTTTTGCCGGCAATCCTATAGTTGAGAAGATCCTCAGCATCTAGGGATGTTCGGTACAACAGAAGGCTTGGGGTCAAGGTCGCATCCGAGCAACAAACAAGGGAGTCAAATCGGATTATCTAAGGCATCAGATTCCAAGAGATTTGGGTTTTGGGGCTCTCCAAAATCGGGAGTTTTGACAAGTCTTCCACCAAGTTTCTAAGTGAGTAGACGAAAAAAACTCGGAATGAGAGAAGACCCAAAGCCCCTACCAATTGAGCATCCACAACCACTGAAGGTTTTGCTGCTTATAGGAAGACACAAAACATGTCTTCAATGAATGCTAGTGCTTGAGAGCAACAACTAACAATGATGTCACTATAGTTGCACATATATTTTATTCGCAATTTTTACTTTATTTTTCATGTGTTTTCGATATTTGTACTTGGGTCAAGAAGCTGAACTTTGCTAACAAGTAAAACTTACGATATATACAGACTACAGTGAGCTTTACCTTTATGAATAGCTTTTGAGTTCTATTTCATGTTGGGCCATATAGGGTAAAGCCTATATGCACAGCTGCCAATGACAATTGTTAGAGCATTCGCAACCCACCTTTTATAATAGATATTTTGTTAAAATAGATGGTACTGTAGCAATAAATCACAAAAAAGTTGCTCCCAACCCGGCTTGTATAATAGATTCCGGATTTACAAGTTGCTACAGTAACATGTAAAAATACATGTTACTGTAGCAACTTGTATGTATTATTTTATGCTTTTTTATTCGGTTTCTCTCTCCTCTTTCCTCTCTTTTCTTTCTTCTTTTTTCTTTCCTTTTCTCTCACTTTGCCCCGCTACTTACTTCGCTCACTCTCTCTGCTCTGCTCTCCCAAATTCCTCACTCAATCTCTTTCAGACTCTCTTTCTCTCACTCACACTCGCACTCCCACTCTCATCGAGTTTGTCTATGGCGGTGGGTTTGTGGATGTGAGATTGCCTATGGCTATAGGTTTGCAGTTGTGGTTTGTCTATGGCTATGGGTTTGTGGTTGTGGGTTTGTCTATGTCGATGGGTTTGCGGCTGTTAGTTTGTGTTGCATTGCAACTGTGGGTTTAAGTTTGGGATTGTTTATGGTGATGGTGGCTGGGTTCTGTAGACACCTCATTTTGCCACCTACATTTCAATTATAACATGCATGGGGCTTTACGGACTAAAAATCCAAAAAACGGACCCTGACACAAAAATCCGTGCACATTTAGGGTTTTTGGTCCCAATTTATTATGGGCATCCGATTGACATGAAAATGCATTTACACGAGTCCTTAGGTCAACGCGATCACAACCACACGACTTGCACTCAATTTGGACTCTAGGCGTTTCGGCACGGAAATCTGTGCATTTCTAGGATTTCGGCTTGATTTTTCTCGGACATCTGATCAAACCCAAAATAATTTTAAATAAGTCCTTAGGTCAACATAATCAAAACAACGTGTCACACACTCAAATCAGGCCACAAACGAGAAAGTTATCACTAATCGAAGTTTTAACATTTTGGGTCTGCATTTGCTTAAATGTGCATGCATACATAAGATTATATCTCACTCATGCATGCCAAAAATGCTTTTTGAAGGGCAGAAAAATCAGTTTTTCTGCCCATGCACGTTCCACAATGTATGGCCAAAAGAGGTAAGTTGAAAAAAGTCAAAAAAAGAATGTTTTAAATAACCCAAAATGGAGTGCCGGACGGCACTCTAATTTTTCAAAACAGTGCCGGCCGGCACTCCAATTTTTAGGCCGACACTCACTTATTTAATCCCAGTGCCGGCCAGCACTGTGTCCCTGGACCCATTTCTGCACTTTTTTTGTCTTTTTTTTCAGCAAAGGGGGACAAAGCATGGTTGGCATGCACGTGAGACAGCTGGTGGGGGGCAAAAAAGCAGCCCCTTCCACCCCTCTTTGACCCTTTCACACCCTCCTTTCTCTATAAATACAACCATGGTCTTCATGGAAAAGGGGGTTGGAAAGTGTAGAGAAAAATTAGAGAGAAATAGGGAGAGTTTTCGAGAGTGTTTTGAGCAGAAAAATTCTTTAAAGCAAACCCTCCTCTTCAAGTTTCTAAAGCTCTTGAAGGTTGAGAAATCTTTTAGATTTAACTCACCCTTCATTATCTTTGGAATCAAGACTTGGAAAATATTTGCACTTAAGCTTTCTTAAACCAAAATTCCTCTCCAAAAGTCTTAAAGGTTTTGAAGGTTGAAAAAATCATTTTGATTTGGTTCACCCTTCATCATCTTTACAACTTAGGTTTGGAATTATTTTTCCACCAACCCACATACTCAAACATTTCTTAGGATTACCCATACAACCCACAAATTGTATACACATCCTTAAAGTCATTGAGCCACAAAGCTCACAACCACACAAGTTGTGAAGCACATACTTGATTTTAATTTTGTTTTGCATGCGGGTTAGTTCTCTAACCCTTATGATTTAATTTTTGTGTGCTTACATTATGCTTTAATTTATTGTTCTTACATTATGTTTTAATTTCTTGTGTTTATATTTACAAGTTCATTATGATTATGTGTTTAAGCTTACAACTATAACATGAACATCATATTGCAACCAACATAATAACAACACAGACAATTAAAATTAATTTGTTCGCACAACATACACATACATGCATTGACATTACAACATGCTTGGCCATTTTTAATATAAGAGGACCGATGTAAATCAGGCAAAATGGGGTGCCTAACACCTTCCCATTTTGTAACCAAGCCTCCGAACCAAAACCTTGATTTGCATACATAGTGCCTTACAACAACATTTTATTTTCTTTTTACATAGATTGTAACTAGGAAATTTATACAATATTATTTTCTTAGATTGTATTCTAGGGGAATTTTATTTGTAACATTTACACACACTATTTCATTTAGCAATTGTACAAATTCTAAAATGGAATAAAAGGGGATTAAATTACTCTTGTCTTTGGAATTTCTTAATTTGTCCTTTAAAATAAATTAAGTGGCGACTCCACAAATAACATGTCACATCGACTTTCAACCTTGAGGGTCAATTAAAACATTAAAGTTTTTATCCCATCATTTGAGACACGCTGCCAATTTAATTTCCAAACCGAAACCAAAATCACATTAAACCAATCTTTGGGTTTTCGCTTCGGGTTTGAGAAAAGGGGCGAGGTTCTCACAGGTTCGTTGATGGTGGGTTTGTCAAATTAATGGTGATGGTGGCTAGGTTCATTGCAGTAGTAAATTTGTAATCCTTTCTATTCCCTTGTCTTAAGACCTCCTCAAAGTCCACAAAAATCCATTGGTTTTGATCCTTAGCATGGAATCAGTATTGGGGCAAGAATGTTTGAACTTTGAAGTTCCATTTATTGGTTTTGAGTCTTAATTGTTAATGCTCTGCTGTGTTGATGTCGTTGATAGCTAGTTTGATTCAGTTTGTGACAATTGCTTGTAGTGCCATGACTTGTTTGTGACTGTTCTGCTGGTGTAGTTCAGTAGTGTGATTGTTTGTATAGTCTAAGTTGTTCTAATGTTAAAAGAAAAAAAATTATAAATAAATAAAATTATAAGATTATTTTAATATGATGTATTATAAAATAGAGAATGGGATGTGAGGGGTTTTGTAAAAGTGGGTAGTTAAAATAGAAAAGTGGCTTTTTGAAGATGTAAAATAAAAAATAGACCCAAAATAGGTTGGGAATGCTCTTAGTGCTTTTGATCTTTAGTGGTGGGCTTTGTGTTTTTTATTTAGTGGTCGATATGGGGGAATTAAACATTGAAAGCACAAACCGAAAGGTCCCACAAAATCTAGTAGCCCAGAAAGGTAATTTGGGCTTCTACCCAAATAGGATATGCAGATACCAGCTTTTAAATCTATGCATACTTTGACTTGGTCATCACCACTCACAATGGATATAAACTATAAACCTTTTCATTCTTGACTACAACATCAAAGTTGGCTTTCAGCCACCTTAGTTTTGGGGTAGCGTAAGCTCTGATACCACTTGTTGGAACCACAATCTAATCTTATGTAAATTAAGGAATTCTACAAACAATTTTAATTAATTACCAAGATATCAATCACACACAAGAACACAAATATTTACGTGGAAAACCCTTTCTTCTTGAAGGGAAAAACCATGGGACAAACTCCGAATAAATTCACTATTATAAAATCAAATTACAATAGATTTTCTCAAGTTTATGCGTAACTTGAGGTACTCACCAAATAATATCTCTCTAGGAATTAATACTCAACAAACTCTCTAGAGGAAACCCCAAATACCTTTGTGTATGCCTGTGATCTTCTCTACATTAATACAAGTGTCACAAATTCTCTTTGATTTGTGCACTAACCCAAATGTCACAAATTCTCTTTGATTTGTGCACTAACCCATAAGCCTAAGAGAATACCCAGATCTCCTTCTATTATTTTTCTCCTCTCCCCACAAGAAAGGAGCCCTAGGCCAAAGCCTTCTTCAACTTGCACTCTTCACGTGGTGCTCTTTCATCTCTCTATAGGGGAGGAACCCTTGGGCCAAAACCTCCTTCAAGTTGCACTCTTCTCATGGTGCTCTTTCCCCTCCTCTCCATATAGAGGAGAACCCTTAGGGCCTCAAGCCTCCTTCAAGGAGCACTCTTCTCATGGTGCTTTTTCTTTTTCTCTCCCTATAAGGAAGGACCCTCTAGGGCTCCAAGCCATTAAATTCTTTGCAACCCTGTCTATTTATAAGACTTCAATTCTATTCCTTGGTGGACAAGGAATGCATTCATTCTTTGACAAGGAGTAGACTTTCTTGCACACCAAGGAATAGTCTTTCATTTCACACCAAGGACTCACATTTTCATCCACACCAAAGAAACCAAAAGGTTAGTTTTACTTCTTCATCAAGGAAACTCAATTATTTTTCCAAATCATAATAGGAATTTGAGACACTTTCCCAACACTTAGAGCTAGGGGAGTCCAATGAATCATAGAGCTCTCATATACCATTGCTTCTTTCCAAGCCTCTAGGTGCGAGAGGTAGCATTTGTTAATGAGTTTAGTTGTTGCATTGGGATCATGCTCTACTCGTTGATTTGTTGCCCAACCAAATCAACCCTTCAAATGCAGCTGAATAAGAAGGGAAAGGCAATAGAAAAGGATAAAGGGTCAACAAATCAACGCTGTGATGACCATCTCTCTCTCTCTCTCTCTTTCTCTCATTGTTCAGGACAAGAAAAAATGGTTTAATTATACTTTTGGCACTCAACGTTTGTCCTATGTGTTAAAATGGTCTTTAACATTTTAAAGATGTTATTTTAGTCATAGTTGTTAAGTGGTGAATGGAAAAATAATATGGCTAACATAATTATTAAAAAAATGATAAAATGATGAAAAGAATGCTCAGTTAGATTACAAAATAAAATACCAAAATTGGAGATTTTGTATTTAGTAAAGTCTAAGGACATAACTTTTGCCGTAGCTTTTGTGCCATAACTCTTAAGTCGCAAACTGTAAATAGTGTAGAACAAGTAATGGATCCTTAAGTAATGGTCCATCACTTAGAGTTTACCACATCACAAATATGGAAAAATTGTGACACAAAAGTTATGAACTAAACTTTCACTTTTGTATTGAAATACCTTGAAACTAATTACCCATTCTCTAAAACCTCAAACCTCTCACTCTCACTGTTAAGCAGTAGAATCTCTCATTGTTTAGAAGTGTTTTACTATTGTCATTGTTGTCCTACAAATAGGACCTCACATCATATTGTAAAATACTGAGAATATAATAAAGATGTAACCTATTAAGCTTCATCCTATGGACGTAGCCTCACATAGCCGAATCACGTGAAACCCTAGCCTCCATTCTCTCAATCTTATATTTCTCACCATTTTATATTTCCATTCAATTTAGGTTTTCAACATGGTATCAGAGCCATAGAACTCACACGAGTGTCTTCAATCCATTTTCATTTTTGCTTCCGCACCTTTGTTTCGAAAATACATCCAATCCCCACTTTTACCGAACAGCATCTGAGCGGGAAAAAAAAAAAAAAAAAGAAAGAAGAAGAAGAGAAAAGCGTCGCCACATGCGGCCAATAGCTTCGGTAAAGTCCTCACCGTGTAGCCAAACCACCACGCAATAGAATTGATGTTTTCATTCATCAAATCACAAATCCATGCCACGATTCAGTAGATCGGAAGTCGATCTCTCCAACATTGCAAAAATGACCACATCAAACGATGAATGCGCCTTTGTGAGAACCACGACCCTAAAACCATAACTTTTTAGATGAGGGTCTAAACATGGTTCCCAAAATGGGGATTTTTACTGTTTTTCATCCTAATCACTAAGGGAAATTACAAATGGAGTTGCCACCTAACTTTTGTACAAAAAGCTAAGGAAAAAGTACAATATTTATTTATTGATGAAATAAATAATACAATATTTTTGGAAATAAACAAATTAAATGTTTTTCCCTTAGATACAATCTAAGGAAAAATAAAATTACATGGCTTTGTGTCCTAAATACAATTTAGAAAACAAAAGTAAAAGGATACATGAACTAATCTAACTTCCCCCAAGATTAGGGTTCGGGGGCTAGGGGATTGAGTGGGAAGGTGTTAGGCACCCACTCATTTTGACCTAGGTCAGTCTTTAAAGATTCCTATGCTACAGTTCACGACTCATCCAAACCACAACTCGCATTTTGACATCAATCAATCATAGTACATGCATACAAAGAAAACAAAAAGTGATTAATCAACAGTTCCTAAAACAATTCAAACAAACAATCCTAATTACATCTAAACAATCAAAGAGATATGTTAAGATTCAATCAATCTCGGATAAATATGGCATAATCAATGATGGATGAGTTTCTGTACAGAAAATTGAAAATAAATTTTGAGATCCAATCGGCACTCAAGGATCCCCAAATCGGGTCCCAGAGAGACTCGATCGGTATTCCAGTAAAAATGGAGGCTCGATGACCTTTAATCCGAAAACTAGTTTATGACTTGTCTTGAAACTGAAACCTATGCCATTTTTATCATCTTGAAAGCCATGACTTATATCTGTTGCGAATTTCAGAGTGCACCCAAGTGCAGGTTTTGCAAGTAGTAATAAAATCTCGGTAAGTCCGAGATCGAACCATAGGGAATGGTTGACACAGTGTAAAAACCTCTACTATTATTATGAAAAGAAAGAAAAATTAAATTGGTTGTTTGTTTTCTACCCAAAGATGGAGCACGAAAGTATTTTAACTAAAATTAAAATTAAATGGTAAATAAAACTTAGAGAGTCAAATGGATGGAGGCACTAGGGTTCAAGGATCCCCCTATTATTTCACTATGTAAACTTGGATTTTTATTATCTCAATTAGGTTAGAGAGTACAACTCGCCTAATTGGAAGATTTAACAATTAACCGCTTAACAAAGGTAAGTTAGATAGCTAATGGATTGCTTTAGCTAATAAATTCAAGAGTGTGTTACAGGGGAGACTAGGCAGTTAATATATTTTCAAATCATAACAAATCATGGATTTCATGCATTTGATATATTAAAAATCATACTAAATCTTAATCACATATCAACACACAATGATTTCTAATGAATAATGAATAAATCCAAACACTCTATCATAATTCAAGAAAATACATCCTTTAATCCAAGTTTCACATAGAAGAAAATATTAGGGTTCACCTCTAGCCCTAGCTAGAGGTTTAGCTACTCATAGTATTGAAAAAGAAAATTAAAAAGCAGAATATAATGAAGAAGATACAAATCCCCCTCATGATTTTGGCTTTTCTCTTTCTCTTCCTCTTTTCTGTTAACACTGCAGCCGCTTTCTCCAAGAATAAATAAATAAATAACCCACATTTCTGCCTCCTTTTCCAATAATAAGAAACAATCCCCCCAGTTAACCCATTTTGGTCGTAGAAGAAGTTGATTTGTTTTGGGGTTTGTGGGTTATGCTTTTGTTGTTGGTGTATTGACATGATTGGCCCGTAACCTCTTGTCCTTTGGTAGCACTTTCTGGAATTAAATAAGTATTGGTTATGGCTTT
>BKZX01024769.1:4729-28506 GCA_014362285.1 Fagus crenata | reverse complement strand
TTCCCCCGGTGTGTTTTAGTACGGCAATATTGAGTGGCTTTGGCGGCTCGCGTAAGACCTCTAACGAGGCCGTAGACAACCATGTTAGCCCACGAGGTCTTGACCCGAAAAATACACCGGTCCCTTGTGTTTTAGTACGGCAAATATTGAGTAGCTTTGGCTCAGTTGCGTAAGACCTCTAACGAGGCCGTAACAACCTTGTTAGCCTACGAGATATTTGACCCGAAAAATACATCCCCCATGTTTAAATATTGTCATTTATCGCTTTATTTAAATTTACTACGTTGTGAATATTATATTGTGAATATTATTATTCTCCCCATTTTTCCCTTGTGATTTGGGCGTGATAATCCCGATTGGTCGTGGTGGATTATGTAAGACCTCAAAGAGGCTTTATCCACCATATAATTCCATAGGCATTGGACCCATTAAAAATCCCCATGTTTATTTATTGTCATTTATCGCTTTATTTACATTTACTACGTTGTAAATATTATATTGCGAATATTGTCATTTTCCCATTTTTCCCTTGTGATTTGGGCGTGATAATCCCGATTGGTCGTGGTGGACTATGTAAGACCTCAAAGAGGCTTTAACCACCACGTAATTCCATAAGGCATTGGACCCATGAAAATCCCATGCTTTAAATTCCATTATCACTTTAAATATGTTTATCGCTTTCCGCAATGCTTTAAATACATTTATCGCTTTATTTAATTTTACGCACTTGTGAATATATTGCGTTGTTATTATCCCCGTTCCCCGTAAAAATGGGCGTGATAATCCCGATTGGTCGTGATGGTTTATGTAAGACCTCAAGGAGGCATTAGCCATTACGTAATCCCATAGGCATTGGACCCACAAAAATACTCTTCTGCGAACCCGGTTATTTACGTTACTAGTCGCAAACCCGTGCGATGCACGGAAAATATCTATTTTTTTTTTTTTTAGAGATTTATTAAATCGTAATATCATTATTGTTTACTATAAATACTTTTCATAAATGCAATAAAATACATATATTCATCAGGCAAAGACAGACTCTTTAAAAAAATTATATTGTTTCTAACTCAGTACTTCAATAGGTAAGATAGAATTGCAATTGTCATATTTTAACAATTATTTGTATTTCAAATATTACAAACGTAAACATCTATCCTACCAACTCTTATCATCTTGTTACTGTGTTGTATGTATCCAAGGTAGGAGACTCCTTTGTGCTTATCATATGAGGAGATGTTTTAGTATCCATAGTCTTCCATTTCAGTTTGGACTGTGACTGGCAATTATTTGCTGCATCCTCAATACTTGTAACTCCTTGTACTTCAACTACACCATTCACGTCATATCTCTGCAAGGAACCAATAAACAAACAAATTAACTGAAAAAATATATACGTCAAACCCTGTAAATGAACAACACTACCATAGCCAAATGTTCCACTACCTCAAAAATATATTAATCCAACCATTTCCTTTTGTAGTCGCCAGAACCTCTTGAATTATCAAAAATAAAGCCTTCATTTTGTACATTCCAAAACTGTTAAGCATCCCATTGTCATCTTGCTTCCTTTTTTTTACAAATAAAATTGTTCCATAATCAACATTTGCCATCCCATGCACTTTCTGGAATTACTCTCTACCTTCTACACTGCACTATATGTCACTATTATGTTATATTTACTCTTAACCAACCTGCAAAATGGTATCTCTGAACTCAAAAACTTGTCTAATTGTCAAGAAAGATATTTGGAAGCTTCAAAGTAATAAGTATTTAAAAACCATTGAACTTGTTTTATGGGAATTTTAGGCTTTTCTTGGATGGGTATGCATTGTCTTCATCTAAAAACCATCAAATTCCAATTGAATGCCTACAACATAACCAAAAACCACTCAAATGAACAAAATACAATTGAAATTTCATGACAAAAAAAAATTCCAACTGAATGCTATACCCAAACCCACAAACCACAAATTCAATCCGAAGCAATAATAATAAAATAAAAAAACCCAGGCTTGTAACATATATGAACACCCACGTCTAGCTCAAATCAAATGCACACCCAACCATAGTTGAGAAGCATGCTGAATACTCTAATCCAATTGCTCAAAGACTACAGGGATATTCTACATGATTACACTATCAAGCTCATTCCACGTAGAGGATAACTACCTTTTGGAACAATATGGAAAAGAAGTAACAATGACTGTAACATCCAAGTACTATCAAAAAGTCCAAGGCCAAATCTTGTTCTTGGGGTCAAACAACATGCAAATGGGTCAGCCATTACTATTCTCCTGCAAGACAAAAAGTGGAATGTTTTTCAATTTCACTGTTTATTAAATCAAACTAAGGCCGCTTGTAGGTTTGATGCACCCATGGTTTTCACTAATACTAACCAATGTCATCAAATGCAACACTAATACCATGTTCATGTTCACTTTTAGTGAGTCATTGTTCTGCTTACAATTCAACAATAAATTCTGCCATAGGAAATTAGTTTTGGCCAGAAAAATTCACTACATAGACATAGAAAATAAGTTTGATAATAAGTGGTCTACTAACCTTTCCTATTTTTGTATGATAAAGATATAATTACTAATGGAATGTTCAAAAGCCCTGAAATACAGAGTGGTGACAAAGCCAGAAAGGGAGACGATTTCTTTGGCCGTGATCAGTGTTCTGTGATCTGTATTCCTGAATCAGACAGAGATTGAACCCATTGATAGGTTGATCAATGAGTTGAGGGCAAGATTATACAAAAGATGAAAAAACTTTCTAGTACTATAGTGAGGGAAGAGATATGTGAAGATGATTTCACAATACTTAATACAGACAATGGCAACAGGTCCAAAGTAATTTATCTGACACCAAAACAACTGAACCATAAAAGCTGTAATTTTCATCAGGCACAAAACCCAATTGAATTGTCATCACAATCACTCAAATCACACAAAATTCAACTGACTTTTAAACTCAAACCCTCAAATTCAATAAAAATAAATTAAAATAAAAAATACGACCTGGTGAGCATCTAGAGAAGGTATGATATACGGAAATAAAACAACAACACTAAACAGTAAAGGCGGAAGAATCAAACAAACACATAAATTACTAAACATTATGCAACCATATCAAACACATAAAAGTCCAAATATAGCTAAAACAATTTTAAATTTTTAACCAAAGATTCAAGTAACAATTTGAACAAAAAGCATCTTTACCAATAAAGACGCCCAGGGGAATTCGCAGCAAAAGGAACAGAGGATTTGAAGAAAGAAAGTACTTGTCTTCAACTATTTATATGCTTTCTACTACATAGTTGTGTCTTTATTTAAAAACCAAAGACTTTACAAAGAAACACAACAGTCTGCTCCAGATATGTGCCTTCAATTGTGTATAACAGTAGCCATGGGGAATCCTAAACAGCAAAGACAACCTTTTATGAGGCAAGGGGGGAAAATTAGATGATGTCTGTTACTGATGGGGAGTGGAAGAGTCGAGAGAGAGAGAGAGAGTTGGGAAGTTTTTTTTTTTTTTCCCGAAAGAAAATGATAGCCAGTTGGGAAGTTAATTGGGGGAAACGGCAGATTATTAATTGATGAAGTAAAAAGAAACGATGGAATTTAGGAGGGTTTATGGTGGGGAATCCAGAATCCTAAAATAATGCTGAATTAGTTTTGGTTGGGTACAGATAAGGATAAAATTAAATGTAAACGTGTGAGAGAGAGGGAGCATTAGATGGGTACAGATAAGGATAAAATTAAATGTAAACGTGTGAGAGGGAGAGAGCATTAGATAATTAAGCATGAATTAATTATTAATTGGGGCAAACGTGTGAGAGAGGGAAAGGAAGTGTGTGAGAGAGAAGAATGAGCTAGAACAATGTAGAAGCAGCAAATCTGACGTGGTGAGCTTTAGAGAAGGTAAAAAAGTCTCTCTCAGCTTCAACTTTTAGTTTATATAATAGATTTACTACGTTGTTGTAAATATTGTTCATATTTCATTATTTTGATTTGGGCATGAAAATACCGAACGGTATTGGTGGTTTAGGTAAATCTTTTCACATAGTACTAAACCCCCATGTAAATCCATAAGGCGTTGGACCCGTAAATTGCAAACATAATTTCCAAAACGTTTTTTCTCATTTAAGTCCTATTTGGCTTCGCGGGTTTAGGTAAATCTTTTCACATAGTACTAAACCCCCGTGTAAGCCCGAAAAGGCATTGAAACCCGTTTCAAAAACAATTTTCTCATTTAAGTCCTATTTGGCTTCGCGGGTTTAGGTAAATCTTTTCAAATAGTACTAAACCCCCGTGTAAGCCCGAAAAGGCATTGAACTCTCTTCTAAAAATTGCATTATTTTGTTCATGTAAACCCTAAGGTGGTGTCGGGATTTGAATAAGCCTTTCAAATAGCATCGAATCCCGGCCCCACGAGGTCTTGACCCTTTCTCTAAATTCTCATGAATTGTACCTTGCCATTTCAAATAAATGTTGCATTTATGTCATTTCATACTTATGATTGATGTACTGCTAACATACCATGATCATCCCATATTATGTCATACTTGTGATTTATGTGCTGCGAACATGCCGTGATTACTTGTTTGAACATTTTGTTGGCTTTCATACTCTTTCTTGTGATTTATGCATTGTGAATATACCATCTTGATACTTGGCTTGTTTGTTTATCGCTTTGATATAAAACGTGATTAAGATACACTTTGCCATGAAAACTTAAAAAGAATAAACATGGTAATGTGGGCGTTAGAAACGAAGGTATGAGTCCTTTACACGGGGGCGTGGCTAGTACGTGCTTTCGTGTAAGGGATTCTACACGTTATAACTCCCATAGGATCATGGCCTAAAATTCCCTGAAGTGTGAATTAATTATCCAAAACCCCGCCATTTGACGGACCGCTTTACTCTTGGAAATCAAGGGTAAAGAGATCCCGAATATGGCATCAAAAACATTAATTGTTTGTCCCGGCATTAGGTGTTGGGATTTCAAGTATATCCTACTACCAAAATGCCCGGAAACTTGAAAGATACAAAGATAAAAGGGACGGTGAAATAAAGAGTCTAATCAAAACCGAACGAAGTCATATTGCGTTTGCCGCTTTTGGTATATCGCACGACGGAAATCGGGACATTTGTACATAATTAAAACCAACAAACCTAGGCTTAGCAAATAAAAGGGAACACTAGAAAGGAGGTAACCGTTTTCTTAAACGGATGTCGTGGGGTGCCTAACACCTTCCCCACGCATAAGCAAACCCCCGAACCCATCTCTGGTTCAAGACCATTTTTGTAATAAATGTCTAAATAAGATAAAATCTATTAGACATAGGTGCCCAACCACACCTTAGAATTTCCCATGGTTGGTGGCGACTCCAAATTTGAGCTCATACGCACACACGTACACAAGTTCCCCCACACACACACAACTCATATCTCGAAACGGAAAAGAGATAGAGATCACACACACACTCGCCAAATGGGGGTCGGTATCTAGGAAAATAAAAAAAGAAAACTTCTTAAACTTTAGAAGAGGATTTTCCGCCGGTGTCGACACTAGGCCTAGACACAAACATAGTGGTCCACAAGATTCCACTGAAGCCAGAATGCAAGCCCGTCAAACAAGCACTGCGCCGAATGAAGCCCGAGGTCATTTTGAAGATCAAGGAGGAAGTGGAAAAGCAGTTGAAGGCAGGATTCCTGAGCACAGTAACCTATTCGGATTGGGTAGCCAATATAGTCCCAGTGCCGAAAAAGGACGAAAAAGTTAGAATGTGCGTGGACTATTGGGATCTGAACCGAGCCAGCCCGAAGGACAATTTTCCTCTACCTCACATTGACACCCTGATCGACAATACAGCAACGAATGCCGTGTTCTCGTTCATGGACGGGTTCTCAGGGTACAATCAGATCAAGATGGCTGAAGAAGACAAATCCAAGACCGCTTTCGTCACGCACTGGGGAACCTTCGTGTACGATGTCATGCCTTTCGGTCTAAAGAACATAGGAGCCACTTATCAACGGGCCATGGTCACCCTCTTCCACAACATGATTCATCATGAGATAGAGGTTTACGTGGATGACATGATTGCTAAGTCTCGTACCGCACCAGATCATCTTACAGACCTACGCAAGCTGTTCCAGCGACTGAAGAAGTATCAGCTTAGGCTAAATCCGAACAAGTGTGCCTTTGGCGTCACATCCGGAAAGTTATTAGGCTTCATCGTCAGCGGCAGGGGAATCGAGATTGATCCTGCAAAGGTTCAAGCCATACGAAGCATGCCCGCGCCAAAGATAGAGAAGGAGATCCGAAGCTTCTTGGGAAGAATCAACTATATAGCTCGCTTCATTGCACAGCTTACTGCGACTTGCGAGCCTCTGTTCAAGTTATTGAGAAAAGATGTGAAGATAAAGTGGACTGAAGACTGCCAGAGAGCCTTTGACAAGATCAAGGAGTATCTGCTCAACCCACCCATCCTGGTCCCGCCAACTCCAGGACGTCCCCTCATTCTATACCTCACAGTCCAAGAAGCATCCATGGGCTGCATGTTGGGACAACAAGACGAGACCGGGAAGAAAGAGCAAACAATCTACTATCTCAGCAAGAAGTTCACGGAGCCGGAGACCCGCTACTTGTTGGTTGAGAAAACGTGCTGCGCACTGGCTTGGGCCTCCAAAAAGCTGAGACAGTACATGCTCTACTACACCACTTGGTTGGTATCCCGGATGGACCCGATCAAGTATATCTTTGAAAAGCCTGCTTTGACTGGGAAGATTGCACGATGGCAAGTGCTCCTATCTGAGTTCGACATCTTATTTGTGGCCCGGAAAGCGATCAAGGGACAGGCCATAGCCGATTACTTGGCAGATTACCCGTCTGAGCAGTTAGAACTGATGGATTCAGAATTCCCGAACGAGGACGTGATGACAGTCGACGAAGACAATCACGGCAGGTGGAAGCTTTACTTTGATGGAGCAGCGAACGCTATCGGAAGCGGGATTGGCGCAGTCTTGGTATCACCAAAGGGACAACAAACTCCTATCGCTGTTAAGCTGGGATTTGATTACACCAACAACATGACTGAGTACGAAGCATGCATCGTCGGTCTGCAAGCAGCTTTAGAATTCGGTGCTTATGAACTGGAAGTCTTCAGAGACTCTCTGCTGATAGTGTCACAGACTAACGGAGAATGGCAGGCTCAGGATCTCAAGCTCATCCCATATCAAAGATATATCAGCCGGCTGGTCCCAAAGTTCAAGTATGTCACCTTCACATACACCCCAAGAGCTCACAATCACTTTGTTGATGCGCTCGCCACACTGGTAAACCTAATCAAGCTAGTAGAAGGGGATGATGTGCGACCATTGCGGATCGAGACTCGAGATATCCCAGCATACTGTGTGTGCGTGGAAGAGTGCATGAACGTCGAGGCGGAAATAGACAACAAGCCTTGGTATTACGATATCAAACGCTTCATCCAAGACAGAGAATATCCACCACGGGCGACCGAAAATGAAAAGAAGTACATCAGAAGGATGGCCTTCCAGTTTTTCTTGAGTGGAGAGATTTTGTACAAACGAACTCATGATGCCACCCTCTTGCGATGTGTAGATGCAGAGGAAGCCAATCGATTAATCCAAGAGATGCACGCGGGATTGATGGGAGCCCATGCTAATGGACCCTTTCTGGCTCGGAAGATTATGAGAGCTGGCTACTACTGGTTGACAATGGAGAGGGACTGCATCAGACATGTCCAGACGTGCCATAAATGCCAGATGTATCAGAATAGCAAGAA
The DNA here is from genome assembly GCA_014362285.1 of Fagus crenata. Lineage (NCBI taxonomy): Eukaryota > Viridiplantae > Streptophyta > Magnoliopsida > Fagales > Fagaceae > Fagus > Fagus crenata. Next base: position 20,690 of record BKZX01024769.1, on the reverse strand, counting down.
CGCACCTCCCCAGTATCTTCACACTATGGCCTCGCCGTGGCCGTTCTCAGCTTGGGGAATGGATGTGATCGGTGCAATTACCCCAAAGGCGTCTAACGGGCATGAGTTCATACTAGTGGCCATCGACTATTTTACCAAGTGGGTGGAGGCATGTTCCTTCAAGAATGTCACTCAAGTCGCGGTCACCTGGTTTGTGAAGAACAACATTATCTGCCGATACGGAATGCCAGAAATGTTCATCACCGACAATGCTTCCAACCTGAACAACCGCATGATGGATCAGCTATGCCAGCAGTTCAAGATTCAGCACCACAACTCTGCGCCATACCGTCCAAAGATGAACGGAGCTGTAGAAGCTGCCAACAAAAACGTGAAGAAGATTCTGAGCAAGATGACCGAGATGTACAAAGATTGGCACGAGCACTTGCCTTACGCTTTGTGTGCCTATCGAACATCGGTGAGGACATCTGTTGGAGCCACTCCCTACTCTCTGGTATATGGGATGGAAGCGGTACTGCCAGTCGAAGTGGAGATCCCTTCTTTGAGAATCCTGTCACAAACTCAGCTGGAAGAAGCCGAGTGGGCCCAAGCACGGTACGAGCAACTGAACTTCATAGATGAAAAGAGATTGGCGGCACTGTGCCACGGGAAACTCTACCAGAGACGAATCGAAAGAGCTTACAACAAGAAGGCCCGACCTCACACTTTCCAACCTGGAGATCTCGTTATGAAGAAGAGGAATATGGCCCTATCATATCCACGAGGGAAGTTCGCGCCATCATACGAGGGTCCGTACGTGGTGAAGAAAGCCTTCTCTGGAGGAGCAATCATTCTGGCGGATATGGATGGTGAAGAGTTCCGGTCACCGATCAATTCTGATTCTGTAATTAAGTACCATGTATGACTTTAGTCAATTTAATCAAAGGGGAATATTCATCAAAGTTCCAATTTGTTTATTTTGATAATTTTGAAGAAGGCCTGGGAAGCAACGAAAATCCGTAAGGATGTTGCCCTCAGATGGAAATTACCGCGGGTATGGTGAAAACCTCGGAAGGGGCGCCATAGGCAAAAGTAACGTGGAAAGCTGGACTTGGCGTAAGCTAAGGGTAATATATGGCTAAAAAAAAAAACCGGTATCACAACAAGGCGGGCATCGAATCAGTGCAAGACTAGTGATCAGGGTTGTTATGCGGTGAAGAGATTTTCGACGAAAGAACGACCTATGTTATCCTTTGAGCAATACGGTTCGTTCGATATGAAGAGAATGTCTGGGGATCAAGAGGTGGAGCACAAGTGTATCCTTCCAAACATCCAGTTTCAAAGTGACATATCATTAAATTTTCACAACCATTCATACCATGCTTATCTCCTTGAAATTTGTAAATTCTCATATTCATTCCCGCAATGACATTCAATTCTTACGATTGATTCATAAAAAGCAAATGCATAGGTTCTCATATAAATATTCATAGACAAAATACGTGCTTTCGTTCATTCATAGTTCATAAATGCATACATTTGATTTTGCATGATGTCTTGAAAGCATGTCTAAATATATCGACTTAGAAGTTAAGAATGGGAGCTATGCATGATCCGACTCGGATTTATGAATGACTCACCATTTAAATACAAAAACTACTCACTACTCACTACTACGTGAAGTATGCTATCTAAATGACCAAGACGTATGCAGGTCTCTCTGCAGAATCTCCCCAAGGCAGTGGAAAAGGCCGGATCCCCCTCATCATGCTCCTCCAAGACAGCTCAAGCCCTGGCACCCAAAGAATCCATCACCTGATTAATCTGATGAAGAGCTGTGACCACGGAGAAACCCTCCTGGTTGAGCCAAGAAGCATTGGACTCAAGAGCGTCATGCACCAAGTCCAACTCAGTCTGCAAGACTCCGTTGTCACCCTGGAGAACGCTGATCTGAACTCTCATAGCCCCCATGGAAGTACGCGCAGACGTGAGCGCCTCCTCACTCGCATCTAATGCCCGTCGGAGAGCCACGATGTCGTGAGGATGACCCGTGGTAGGGTCAACCAAAGCCTGGGTGTATGAGCAAAGAGAATCAAGCTCATCCTGGACCCAAGTCCTCTCTACCTGCTCAGTCTCCAACTGCCCCTGGGTTTCAGTCAGGGTCTCCTCCATATGATCCTTGGCTGCCTCGGAAATCTCGAGCTGCTCGCGAATGAAGTCGTTCATCGTTCGGAGAGTGGAGACATTCCCTCTCTGAACCTCCAAGTCGCGGCGAAGGTTCGCCACCGCCACACTGTTGTGATGCAAGGTACTCCGCATGGACTCTACACGAGCCGCAGACGCCTCTCTCTCAGACGCCCTGGCAAGGCGTAGTGATGACAGCTCTACCCGAGCCTCCTCAAGCTCTCTCTCCAGAACAGTAACCCTCTCAGGCTGACCGGTAGAAGCTAAAACCCGAAGAGAGCGAGACACTAAAGAATATGGTGCACCTGGCCGAACAGTAGGCCTGAGAGTAAAAAAGGAGGTCCACCCTTCTCTCCACTCGACAAAATCGGAAGTGACAGAGCTATCTCCGGGCGAACCATCCTCGATGAGGACTACCTCCAAGAGGCGGCCTTCCCAGATAACCTCAATCCTGGAGAGAAGCCTCCACATATCCTCACTAGGGATATAGTCAAAAGTCACCGCATCCAAGTCACCAAGACGAGGCGGGTACTGCACGCCGCCAAACTGACGAAGAGCAAGGCTGGAGTAGTAGCCCATACATCCCCACACCCCAGGAAGAGGTACTCCATCGAAAATGGCACAATGAGTCCAGGGCCTCCACACTGCTGGCCCCCAAGTGACCTTCCAAGACCATTCGCCCAAGGGCAAGTCAAGGAGGTGTAACGCCCAGTCACGACTGTTGCCAGTGAAGGGAAGTGCTATCTTGACGGTCTGGCTCACCGTATGCCTCTCAAAGTGATAAGGGGTCTGGAGGCGGTAGAAGTGCCGCAAGTGACTGCAGAACCAGAGCTGAAGAAGTTGTGTGCAGAACATCGGGACCCCCTCTCCCCATCCCCTGCAATAAGATAAAGATCGTACGGTCTCGCACAATATGGCAGGAATGATAGACCTGCCCTCACTAAACATCACAGGAATGACCCCCAAATCTATCCTGCCAGCAGAAGTAGGAAAGAGAAAAATACCTGCAAAGGCAATCTTGAAGGCGTTGATTCGGAATTTCTTCCATCCCTTCTTGCCTGCAATGAAGTCCCTCGCAAACTCCACTGGAAAGTCACTCCGAGAGAAGTACTTCGTCAGCAGATCCAGAGAAATGTTGGCTTTCCACCGAGTCGTCTTTTCAGGGCGGATGATCTCAGAGCGCAAGACTGCGGAAGTCAAACCCAAGTACTTCTCCAAGCCTCGGTTTGACCGAGGACCCTGAATGGGTATGACCGGAGTCTCACTAAAAGGGCTGTCCAGCTGAAGAAGCCCAGCATACTCCTCTAAGGTAGGGACAAGATCCACCTCCCCAATGGAAAGGCAACAATGGGCCGGGTCCCAGAAAGAAGCAAGAGCCTCGAGCAAGCCACAATCAACTTGTAGCCGCATGAGAGAGGGAAACTTGCCAAAGACTCCCACAATGTCGGCATGATCACCTTCTCCAAGAAGAGTCCACCAATGTCTCATCCGCTCAACGCGGAAATCGTGGAAATGAAGCGTCACCAAGGAGTCGGGACCATTACTTGAGGAGGCCATGGACCCAAATGACTCAAAAAATGGAAAAACCGAGAGATTTTAGTGAAGAAAGGGGAAAGAAACTCGGAAAATGGATGCTGGCTCGAAGAAAGCTCGAGGGCTTAAAAAGACGAAACTGGCGCGTGATGATCACGCGCCAGTCTCGTTGGAATCCCAACGGCTCTTTTTCCCATACCACGCGGATTTGACCCTTTCCACTCACTCCCAAAGGCCCGTTTTGCACTATATGAAGGCCATTTTGCAAGAAATCACCTATGGGAAAGTCTAGGGCAGTCCGGTGATCGAAGATTTCAGCCCGACAACCGGGGATCGACCCGAAACCCTAAAATCGACCCGGAGGTCAAAAATTGAAGCTGAGACAATCATGTAAGGAGGCGTTCGATAAGACGTGATCAGGATCGATCTTCCGCCAGCAGGGTGGCCCAAGAGCCGAGAACCAGGCTTGAAGGTCAAGAACCGGCCCCGAAACCCTAGCTCGACCCGGAAATCGAGAAGTACAAAGATGACCCGGAAATGTCGCACAGGCGAATCCCATGATACACTGGAGCAAAATTTTTCAAAAAGTTTTTGAAAGATTTCGAAAAGAAGTAGTCCGGCCCTCAAGAAGCTATCACAGTCCGGTGTAGGGAAGTAAAGAAAGAAGTCTAGAACTCCGCATCAGCACGCATTGTTCCACACTGGGGCAAATTTTTCCATTTTTGTCGGAGAAAAATTGGAAAAATTCGAAGAGTCATCCAAATGGGCCTCATGAGTGAGTAAGTCCCCAAAAATTCCTGAAATGGGCCTCATGAAGGAGTAAGACCCAAAATTTGTTGAAATGGGCCTTGTGGAGGAGTAAGTCCCAAAAATTGCTGAAATGGGCCTCGTGGAGGAGTAAGACCCAAAATTTGCTGAAATGGACCTCGTGGAGGAGTAAGTCCCAAAAATTTGCTGAAATGGGCCTCACGGAGGAGTAAGTCCCAAAAATTTGCTGAAATGGGCCTCGTGGAGGAATAAGTCCAAAAAATTGCTGAAATGGGCCTCGTGGAGGAGTAAGTCCCAATAATGTTGGAAACGGGCCCCAAAGAGAGGTAAGCCCCGATATTTAATGAACCGGGCCTCGCGGAGGATCGAGACCTGATACCCATACACATAGCCACAAACACAAACCCATATCCATAAACACATACCCATACACATAGCCATATCCAAAAAACACATCCATACATCTAGAAATACGTCCATACAAACCCATAAACCGATATCCATAAACACATATCCATGAACACATATCCCTACACATAGCCATAAATACATAACCCTAAACACTGTCCATAAACCACAAGTGTCATATGTACAATAATCAATGTCTGTACAATCCATGTCTATACAAAATGGCTGGCCAGAATACAAGGCCCAAAAAGAAAAAGAAAAAAAAAAAGTACATCATAAAGAAGGAGGGTCGTCAAAGAACCAGTCTCGAGAAACGGGATCAAGAGGTGGTGAAGTCTGACCAAGACCAGACGAACCGGCTCCGGTGACAGGAGTAATGCCCATACCATGAAGCTGATCCTCTAATCTCTGGATAGTCGCCGCATGAGCAGCCAGCGCCGCATCTCGAGAATCCAAGTCCCTCTGGCTCTGGGTCAAGGCCGCCTGCATCTGCGCCGTCTCCCCCTGTGCTCGGTCCATATCAGCTACATAACGATCCTCATTGACCGACAACTCGAGCTGAAGACGCAGTATCTCGGTCTGAAGCCGCTCAAACTCTCCCGAAGACTGAAAAAGATGGCTGTCCATGGCCGATCTGCCCATAACCCGGCCACCCTCGACCTCATGAAGGGACATCAGAGGCCCCAAGGAGACCTGCTCAAACCACTCCCGGTATGGCACGTCGGCTCGAATCAGATCTGGATAAGCCTCAGCACCCGCTACAAAAGAATCACTCGGGGCACGTGGGATGTAACCCTCAACGGTCATCAGCTGAGGAGGATCCACGGGGACAAGGGCCTCACCACCTAGCTGCCGCAAGGTCCTCTCGCCCAGCAAGAGCTCCCAGGACCTCGGAGATCAGATCCATATCCGCAGACGAGATAGCACCGTAGCCCTGAACACCTCAGGACGCTCAAGCAGGAATGTGGAGTAAGGCTGAAAGACAATGTCAGCGTCCCTAATACAATCCACCGTCGTACGGCACTCCATAAGCGTCTGGGTGGTCAGTCGCTCGATCCAAGCCGAGTCCCATCGCCTAGCAAGCGGAAATGCGGAATCAGGAGCCGCTGGAAGCCTGCTGGGAGCGAATACTGTGAAATGCTCGAATGCCCAGTAGAGTGTGAACTACCAGAAGCCGAGGAAACTGGCGGTCTCTCGACGGGAGAAGCGGCGCAAGCCCCGGATGTAAAACCCATACGTCAATGCTCCCTAGTCGTAATCCCTCAGGTCATCAATGTGTCGGAACATGCCAACAATGGGTGTGGGAATGGTCGACTTGTCATTCCCTAGGAAACAGCTGAATATGAAGTAGGCAGTCCACTGGCGGTATCGCAGCTCTGTAGGAGGCTCCTCCATCTCCCTCACCAGGAGATCCCTCAGATAACTGATCTTCAAATAGAAAAGCTTCTTGCCCACAATGGCGGCCGGATCATCAATGCCTAGGATCTCCAGGGCCTCAAAATCGGACACAGGGTCGCTAGGAGGAATCCTACCCCCAAAACAAATGCCCAGAATGGCACTCCAATCGACAGGGAGCACCCCCATCTCGCATGTGCTAAGATGGATAGTCCCCGTGTGATGGAAGAACCTCTCCACCCTGTCATAACCCCATTTTTACCCACGGGATTTTCTCGGGCGTCAGCACGCAAAACGGGACAGGCCGAACCGAGCCAGCATGATCCAACGACACCTCGCCGCATCGAATACTCCCAAAAAGAAGGTCCGGGACACATTTCCCAAGGTTTGACCAAGTTTGACTAGGGTTGACCAAGTTTGACTAGGGTTGACCAAAGTTTGACCGAGGTTTGACCAAGCCATTTCCGGCCCGACTAGGGTCCACCTTGCCCAGAAACCCTCAAAACGTATCCCGGGATACATTTCACAGAGTTTGGAGGGCTTTGACCAAATTCGGCCAAGTTTGACCAAGTTTGACCAAGGTTTGACCAGCCCGTTGACCAGACCAAAAACTGGTCCGAACTGACCGCCCCATGACCAATGTGTAGAGAATATCAAGAGCTTCGATTCCATACTTTACGGGTTGAAAAAGAACAAGAAATGAGAGAATTATTGCCAAAACTGCGAAAAAACGGTCCAACACTTAGCCAAATTTTGCTAAGTATTGTTAACAAAACAGCCTATTTGGGAGGCAACGTTTGCGCAAAGATTCTCTCCGACCCGCTGCAACTTGGTCCACGAGCCAAGATCATTAGGCAAGAGGTTCACCTCAGCTACTGCACGCAACCTTCGGATCGTCAAGAGCTCCTCCGGTCGCGCCAGAATCTCAGTCAGAAGATGACCCCTTGGCATAAGGAACATTCCGACGGCCTCCGTTCGCAGGATCATATCTTGCGAACCCAAGCTCACCCCTGCGCAAGGCCTGTACCTTTGGAAAATAGGTATCATAAGCTTTCCGACGATACCAAGATCATCGAAATCCGACATCGGGAGCTATGTCTACCACGCGCATGAAAACGGGTCGACGAAATAAGGTTTTGCTGAAAATTCTGGAATTTTCCCACCGACGTTGCCACGCTTGCGCGCAGAGTCTTCCTGACTCGCAACGAGTTGATCCGCGAGCCCGGGCACGTTGGAAAGAAGACACATTCATGCATGACGTGGAACTCTCGGATTGCCAAGGTGTTACCGGGTCTAGCCGGAATCCTGATCAGAAAACTGCCCTCAAACGGACCAAAAACACTCCCGTGGCCTCTGCTCGCGGGGCCATATCTCACAAGTCCAAGCTCGGATTACCGCAAATCCGGAACCATGCAAAAATAGGCAGCGTAAGCTTTCCAACGGTACCAAGAACGCTGAAATCTGACATCGGGAGCTAGGTCAAATATGCGCGCGAACTGGGACAAGATTTGAGAAAAAACGCGCTGGGGGTGAAACGCGATTTTGCCTCCGGACAGCCGCCTTCGCGCGCAGAGTCTTTCCTGCTCGCAACAAGTTGATCCGCAAGCCCGGGTGCGTTGGAAAGATAACGACTCCAGCTACGTCGTGAAACTCTCGGTTCGCCGATAGCATCCCCGGTCAAGCCGGAATCTTCACCGGAAAAGTGCACAAAAACAGCTCCAACACCCCGACTTCCGGGAGCCATAACTCGCTCATCCGAACTCCGATTTACGTAAACTTTATACCGTTGGAAAGAGGACGTCGAGAGCTTTCCGAAGATATGCTGCATGAACCATTTTGAGTCCCGGAAGACCTCCAAAACTGCCCTCGAAAATTGGGTCAAAAAGGATACGCGCACAGAAACCGAGGAGGATTCGAGGGGCGGCTGGCGTGGAGAGATAAGACTGCCACGTGGCAGCTGTACGACTCGCGCGGGACCATACCGCGCGGCGCGTGATGGACCCACGCGAGGCGTGCACGCCTTTCTATAAAACCAGCCTCCCCCCCCTCTCATTCCAGCACAATTTTTGCTCGGGCACTAGGCCTTCCAGAGCGTAGAGTAGGCAGAAAATAGGGGTTTAGGGGTTTTTAGGAGGGGATTTTGGGTAGTTTTAGAGAGAGAGACTCCTCTCTAGGTAATCTCTCTCTCTCTCTCTAAGTTCTTTCTCTCTCCTCTTTCTTTAGGGTTTTTGGGGGGTTTTTAGAGTGAGAAGCATCTACTAGGTGCTTCTCTCTCTAACCTCTCCTCATCTCCCCTCCCCTCTCTCTTTCTCTCTCTTACTTTCTTTATTTTATTTACACTTCCTTGTCCATTTATCGCTTTCTTTACATTTTCTTGTCCATTTATCGCTTTATTTACATTTACTAGTCATTTATCGCTTTCTTTACATTTCCTTGTCCATTTATCGCTTTATTTACATTTACTAGTCATTTATCGCTTTCTTTACATTTCCTAGTCCTTTATCGCTTTATTTACATTTACTATGTACTTGTATATATATATATATTGTTGTGATTCCCCACCCTTCCCCCGGTGTGTTTTAGTACGGCAATATTGAGTGGCTTTGGCGGCTCGCGTAAGACCTCTAACGAGGCCGTGACAACCATGTTAGCCCACGAGGTCTTGACCCGAAAAATACACCGGCTCCTCGTGTTTTAGTACGGAAAATATTGAGTAGCTTTGGCTCAGTTGCGTAAGACCTCTAACGAGGCCGTAACAACCTTATTAGCCTACGAGATATTTGACCCGAAAAATACATCCCCCATGTTTAAATATTGTCATTTATCGCTTTATTTAAATTTACTACGTTGTGAATATTATATTGTGAATATTGTCATTTTTCCCTCTTCCCTTTGTGATTTGGGCGTGATAATCCCGATTGGTCGTGGTGGATTATGTAAGACCTCAAAGAGGCTTTATCCACCATGTAATCCCATAGGCATTGGACCCATTAAAAATCCCCATGTTAAATATTGTCATTTACCGCTTTATTTACATTTACTACGTTGCGCGTATTATATTGTGAATATTGTCATTTTTCCCTTTTCCCTTTGTGATTTGGGAGTGATAATTCCGATTGGTCGTGGTGGACTATGTAAGACCTTAATGAGGCTTTAACCATCATGTAATTCCATAGGCATTGGACCCATTAAAAATCCCCATGTAAATATTATCATTTATCGCTTTATTTACATTTACTACGTTGTAAATATTATATTGCGAATATTGTCATTTTCCCCTTTCCCTTTTGTGATTTGGGCGTGATAATCCCGATTGGTCGTGGTGGATTATGTAAGACCTCAAAGAGGCTTTATCCACCACATAATTCCATAGGCATTGGACCCATTAAAAATCCCCATGTTTATTTATTGTCATTTATCGCTTTATTTACGTTTACTACGTTGTAAATATTATATTGCGAATATTGTCATTTTCCCCTTTTCCCTTTGTGATTTGGGCGTGATAATCCCGATTGGTCGTGGTGGACTATGTAAGACCTCAAAGAGGCTTTAACCACCACGTAATTCCATAGGCATTGGACCCATGAAAATCCCACGCTTTAAATTCCATTATTGCTTTGAATATATTTATCGCTTTCCGCAATGCTTTAAATACATTTATCGCTTTGTTTACTTTTATGCGCTTGTGAATATATTGCGTTGTTATTATCCCCGTTTCCCGTAAAAATGGGCGTGATAATCCCGATTGGTCGTGATGGTTTATGTAAGACCTCAAGGAGGCATTAGCCATCACGTAATTCCATAGGGTGTTGGATCCACAAAAACACTCTTTTTCAAACCCGGTTATTTACATTATTTACTACGTTGTTGTAAATATTGTTCATATTTCATTATTTTGATTTGGGCATGAAAATACCAAACGGTATTGGTGGTTTAGGTAAATCTTTTCACATAGTACTAAACCCCCATGTAAATCCATGAGGTGTTGGACCCTAAAATTCCAAACTCATTTCCAAAACCGTTTTTTCTCATTTAAGTCCTATTTGGCGTCGCGGGTTTAGGTAATTCTTTTCAAATAGTACTAAACCCCCGTGTAAGCCCGAAAAGGCATTGAAACCCATTTTCAAAAATAGTTTTCTCATTTAAGTCCTATTTGGCGTCGCGGGTTTAGGTAATTCTTTTCAAATAGTACTAAACCCCCGTGTAAGCCCGAAAAGGCATTGAAACCCATTTCCAAAACCGTTTTTTTTCATTTAAGTCCTATTTGGCGTCGCGGGTTTGGATAAGTCTTTCAATAGCACCAACCCTTCGTGTAAGCCCGAAAAGGCATTGAAACCTTCTTTTTAGATTGTTTTGTTCATTCATGTAAATCCTATGGTGGTGTCGGGATTCGAATAAGTCTTTCAATAGCATCAAATCCCGACCCCATGAGGTCTTGACCCTTTCCCTAAATTCTCATGAATTGTACCTTGCCATTTTGATTAGGTGTTGCTTGTATGTCATTTCATACTTATGATTGATATACTGCTAACATACTATGATCATCCCATATTATGTCATACTTGTGATTTATGTGCTGCGAACATGCCGTGATCTCTTGTTTGAATATTTTGTTGGTTTTCATACTCTTTCTTATGATTATGTGTTGTGAATATACCGTGATTACTTGTTTGAGTGTTTATCGCTTTGATATTAAAAATGTGATTAAAATACACTTTGCCATGAAAACTTAAAAAGAATAAACATGGTAATGTGGGCGTTACAAACGAAGGTATGAGTCCTTTACACGAGGGCGTGGCTGGTACGTGCTTTCGTGTAAGGGATTCTACACGTTATAACTCCCATAGGATCATGGCCTAAAATTCCCCAAAGTGTGAATTAATCATCCAAAACCCCGCCATTTGACGGACCGCTTTACTCTTGGAAATCAAGGGTAAAGAGATCCCGAATATGGCATCAAAAACATTAATTGTTTGTCCCGGCATGAGGTGTTAGGATTCCAAGTATATCCTACCACCAAAATGCCCGAAAATTTAAAAGATACAAAGATAAAAGGGATGGTGAAATAAAGAGTCTAATCAAAACCAAATGAGGTCAAATTGCATTTGCCATTCTTGGTATATTGCTCGACTAAATTTGGGACATTTGTACATAATAAAAACCAACAAACCTAGGCTTAGCAAATAAAAGAAAACATCAGAAAGGAGGTAACCGTTTTCTTAAACGGATGTCGTGGGGTGCCTAACACCTTCCCCACGCATAAGCAAACCCCCGAACCCATCTCTGGTTCAAGACCATTTTTGTAATAAATGTCTAAATAAGATAAAATCTATTAGACATAGGTGCCCAACCACACCTTAGAATTTCCCATGGTTGGTGGCGACTCCAAATTTGCGCTCATACGCACACACGTACACAAGTTCCCACACACACACACAACTCATATCTCGAAACGGAAAAGAGATAGAGATCACACACACACTCGCCAAATGGGGGTCGGTATCTAGGAAAATAAAAAAGGGAAAAAGAACTTAGAATTTTCCGCCGGTGTCGACAGCTTGGCGACTCCACTGGGGACTTAGAGGGTTTAAGCCTATAGTCTTTCGGTGTTTTCTTTGCTATGCACGTGTATATATTTGTTGGTATTCATTATTTGGTTTATTCTTTATTTCATCTTGTATATTGTTTTGATTTTAGCATGTCTATATTCTTGTATATAAACTGCAAACATAGGATAGAGATTTATTTTATGCAACACATATTATATATTGTGCCTTGTACAAAAAAAAAAGTCTTTTCCCTTTTTATTTTCAAAATCATGACATATACACTCATTGGACTTTTGGGTCGAACCCGGACTCAGGTGGGGCTGGGCTGGTACAGGCTCCACCACGAACCCTTTTATATCTAGGACATGGAACACGAGAATCCACCCTTCTCCCTTCACACCCGTGGAGATCGAGGGGGGCGTGCAAGTGCTTCCCCGGTGATCCAATACCCTTTTGACTTCCTTCGGGAGGACGAAACGGGCATGATCATCGGCCCCTTTAGGAAACAGAATTCCAAGCCGTGTCATACCATGTTGCATATAGTAAGCTATAGAGTAGAAAACTCACCTGTGAGGGCTCTGGTAAAGGCCAACCGAGTGAACATCCAACCTAAGATAGGATACCCAAAAATAGGAAGTGTCTTTTCAAAATGAGTCAAGGGAAAAGCGTTGTGCTATTTTCCAGGTGGTGATAAAATAAATGGAGCCAAGCCAGGTTCTATCTATCTAAACCTTTGTTTGCATGTCATTGTTTGATAAAGGGATAGGATAACCACGTTGTCCACACCCGTTGCAAACCACTTAAACCCAAAGAGTTCCAAACTTTACATGGGATGTATAGAGTCGTGTCGTACCCAACCAAAAGTATGACTTTCACATTAACCGACATCGGTTCCCTCCAAAAATTTTCAAAATGGAACCGAACGCCGAAAGGCTCGTCAAATTTCCAGTAATGTGAGAGTCTATCTTTTCGTTGATACGCGAGTACATAGTCTTGTCGTACCCCAACCAAAAGTATGACCCTCGCATTAACCGACATCGGTTCCCTCCAAAAATTTTCAAAATGGAACCGAACGCCGAAAGGCTCGTCAAATTTCCAGTAATGTGAGAGTCTATCTTTTCGTTGATACGCGTGTACATAGTCTTGTCATACCCCAACCAAAAGTACGACCCTCACATTAACCGACATCGGTTCCCTCCAAAAATTTTCAAAATGGAACCGAACGCCGAAAGGCTCGTCAAATTTTCAATAATGTGAGAGTCTAGCTTTTCGTTGGTACGTTCACACCTGTCATGTACATAGTCTTGTCATCCAACCAAAAGTACGATTATCACATCAACCGACGTTGGTTCCTCAAAAACTTTCAAAAAAATATAGAACCAAACGCCGAAAGGCTCGTCAAATTTTGGATGTGATAATCTACCTTTTTCGTTGATATGTATGTACCCATCGTGTATAGAATCAAGCCATCCTCAACCAAAAATACGATTATCACATCAACTGATGTTGGTTCCTCAAAAATTTTCAAAAATGGAACCGAACGCCGAAAGGCTCGTCGAATTTTGGATAAGATGTGATAGTCTATCTTTTCGTTGATGCGCTTGTAGCCGTTGTGTGTAGAGTCATGTCGTCCTCAACCAAAAGTACGACCCTCGCATTTACCAACGACGATTCCCTCAAAAATTTTCAAAACGGAATCGAATGCCGAAAGGCTCGTCGGATTTTGATAATGCAAGAGTCTATCTTTTCGTTAGTGCGTCTGTAAACCCCAAGAGTTCCCAAACTCTATAAAGTCGTAGAGTTTCCTCATGTCCAACCAAGAGTATGACCTTCGCACTAACCGACATCGGTTCTCAAAAATCTTGCAAAATAGAACCGAACGCCGAAAGGCTCGTCAAATTTTGATAGTGCGAAAGCCCATCTCTTCGTTGACAAGTCCACACATGTGTCAACCCCAAAGAGTTCTCAACTCTACATGGGAATTTAGATACTTACCCGTTGTGCTGTCTGTCAGCCGAGAATACGACCTTCACATCTATCGACATTGGTTCCCAAAAATCTTTCAAAACGGAACCAAGCGCCGAAAGGCTCGTCAAATTTCCAATGATGTGAAAGCCTATTTCTTTGTCGATAATACCACTGTGTACATACATGAGTTCCTAACTCTATAGATGTCTATTTGTGTCATCCCGACCCTCATACTGATTGATGTCGGTCACCCAAAATGACAAAATAAAACCATGAGCCGAAAGGCTCGCCAATGTTGGCAGCCTAATGGGAAGCTCATCCGTTTGCCGATGCATATTGCACTCATGCATACCATGCATACGCATACATGCTTAGCCGTGGTTTACCCGCAAAGTAAGCCAAGGTCATGCATTCAATTGTGAATTCAAAGTCTAACTTGACGTTGTTCACCTCTTGTCATAACCCCATTTTTACCCACGGGATTCTCTCGGGTGTCGGTACACAAAACGGGACAGCCCGGACCGAGCCAGCGTGATCCGGCGAGGCCCCGCCACATCAAATACTACCAAGAAGAAGGTCCGAGACGTATTTCCCAGGGTTTGACCAAGTTTGACCAGGGTTGACCGAGGTTTGACCAAGGTTTGATCGAGCCGTTCTCAGCCCGACCAGGGTCCGCCTTGCCTGAAAGCTCTCAAAATGTATTCCGGGCTACATTTCCCAGAGTCTGGAGGACTTTGCCCAAATTCGGTCAAGTTTGACCAAGGTTGACCAAGTTTGACCAAGGTCTGACTGGACCGTTGACCAGACCAAAAGCTGAATCGGACTGACCACTCCTGGACCATTCTGAAGAGCTTGACGAGAGCTTCAATTCGACACTTCACGGGCCGAAAACGGACGAGAAACGAGGAAGTTATGGTCGAAACTGCGGAAAAACGGTCCAACACTTAGCCAAATTTTGCTAAGTATTGTTGACAAAACAGCCTATTTGGGAGGCAATGTTTGCGCAAAGACTCTTTCCGACCCGCTGCAAATTGGTCCACGAGCCAAGACCCTTAGGCAAGAGGTTCACTTCAGCTACCGCACGCAACTTTCGGATCATCAAGAGCTCCTCTGGTCAAGCCGGAATCTCAGTCAGAAGATGACCCCATGGCATAAGGGACATTCCGACGGCCTCTGTTCGCAAGATCATATCTTGCGAACCCAAGCTCGCCTCTGTGCAAGGCCTGTACCTTTGGAAAATAGGTAGCATAAGCTTTCCAACGATACCGAGATCGTCGAAATCCGACATCAGGAGCTACGTCTACCACGCGCGTGAAAACAGGCCGACAAAATAAGGTTGTGCTGAAAATTCCGGAACTTTCCTACCGACGTTGCCACGCTCGCGCACAGAGTCTTCCTGACTCGCAACAAGTTGATCCGCGAGCCCGGGCACGTTGGAAAGAAGACACACTCATGCATGACGTGGAACTCTCGGATCGCCAAGATGTTACCGGGTCTAGCCGGAATCCTGATCGGAAAATTGCCCTCGAACGGACCAAAAACACTCCGGTGGCCTCTGCTCGCGGGGGCATATCTCACAAGTCCAAGCTCGGATTCCCGCAAATCCGGAGCCATGCAAAAATAGGCAGCGCAAGCTTTCCGACGGTACCAAGAACGTCAAAATCCGACATCGGGAGCTAGGTCAAAAACGCGCACGAACTGGGACAAGATTTGAGAAAAAGTGCGCTGGAGGAAAAACGCATTTTTCCCTCCGGACAGCCGCCTTCGCGCGCAGAGTCTTTCCTGCTCACAACAAGTTGATCCGCGAGCCCGGGTGCGTTGGAAAGATAACGACTCCAGCTACATCGTGGAACTCTCGGTTCGCCGATAGCATCTCCCGTTTGGCCGGAATCTTCACCGGAAAAGTGTACGAAAACCGCTCCAATGCCCTGACTTCCGGGAGCCATAACTCTCTCGTCCGAACTCCGATTCGCGCAAACTTTATACCGTTGGAAAGAGGAAGTCGAGAGCTTTCCGGCGATATGCCACATGACCCATTTTGAGTTCCGGAGTACCTCCAAAACTGCCCTCGAAAGTCGGGTCGAAAAGAGGATACGCGCGCGAGAACCGAGGAAGTGCAGACAGCTGTCTCGGGAGGCGTGCACGCGAGGCGCGCCATCATCACGCGCCGCGCGGGA
>BKZX01024767.1:0-13157 GCA_014362285.1 Fagus crenata | reverse complement strand
ATAGAGAAAGAAAGAATAAAATTTTGGTTAAACTATTGCTTTCGTCCCTAAACTTTGCATGAAATTCGCTTTTCGTCCCTGAACTTTGAAAAGTTCATTTTTCGTTTTTGAACTTTGACAAATGAACTTTTCAAAATTCAGTGACAAAAAACGAAACTCATGTATAGTTTAGCGACGAAAACAATATTTTGGCCTAAAGTTTTTGTTTGATACCCACCTAAAGATTATGCAAAAAGATATTGGAACAAGAATTAAAAAAAAAAAAATGTAATATATTGATAAAAATTAATGGAGAAAAAGACTTAGGTCGTAGAATCCATTACTAATCTTATAACATAGGTTCGATCATATTGATATTAAAATTATGATATGATTCATTATGCCATCAAGCACTAATGACTTCCCTATAAATACTTATGTAATTAATTGTTAGGTATGAGACATCTATGGTAGGCACAAATTGTTTACACTAAGTTAAGATCATAAGCATGACCCGTCTTCCCTAAGCATTACTCATCTTCATAATTAAATACAAATCTAATAAAACCATTACATAAAAAATATATTCATCATCACAATAAAATATAACCTAATTTGAATTCATACAAAAATAATATTTAAGACAAGAATAAGATTTCATAAGAATTGAATATAAACTTTGAATACAAGTATATAAAAATACATCTCAAAATTTATGCAATCATCATAATACATAATAAATCCCAAAATCAAATATAAAAGAAAGGGTTAATTACAATAAACCCCCCTGTGATTCGGTCGAGTTTCACTTTACCTACCCGTGGTTTAAAACGTGTTACTTTATCCACATGAGGTTTAAAACATTAGCAGCCATTACCCACCTAGCCCTTTTCCGTTAATAAAAATAAGTAAAAACATAAAATATACAAAATTTTGGATCTAAATTCACATTAAAACAATTTTTTTTTTACAAAAATTAAAGAACATCAAGATCAATAATACAGTTAGAGAAAAATTGTCAAAAATGGTAGCTGATTTCTACTATACTATAGAATACATCGCAGCAAAAATCAAAAACCAAAATGTTGACACCCTATTTTGCAACCATTAATTTTACTTTTTTACACTTTAGTGCACAAAGGGTAAAATGGTAATTCACAAACTTGAAAAATTCAAAGTTGGTCCATAAATTTAAAATCATATTTTAAGTGATCAAAATTGAATTAAGAATGAGAGTGTATTTTTTTGGATTGGAAATCAGATCAAAAACCAAGATTTTATTAAGAAAATAAATTTGATTGATTGAAATAATATTTACCATAAGCTCACATGCATAAGATTATTTGTTAATTAATTTGATTGGTCCTCTAAAGGATTAAATTAAAATCAATTAATAAATAATTCCTATATGTTTAAAACACCTTAAAATGGTAAGTATTCATGCACAAGATATTCATCAAAGAATAATTTTTAAATTAATTTATTTTTAACTAATGGGATAATTATTTTGACCAATAATTATCATATTAATTATTAATAAATTAATTAAAATCAAGAAATCTCTAATTCAGCCAAAGAAGGACTTATAAATCCACTAGAAGTTGACCATAGGTGAAAAAAACCGGAATTATCCAAAGCCCAATTCGGATTTGGATTTCAACCTGTACACTGATCGGTATTTTGACCATAAATTTTGACTCAATTATCTAATTGTGTTTATTCAAATTGGGCTGGAAAGCGGACATGATAAGCTACAAATATGTGTCTAATGACCATCTCCAAATTCAAATGTTTAGAGGGTAAAAAAGGGTCCGCAATCAAAGCCTAAAAATCAGTCAGAATTTCAGGATTTTCATGAAGTATATCCAATTTCCAAAACCCTAATGCACTCCCATGAGGTCCAAAATGTGGGTAGGTTCATTTTAGGGCTGCCATATAAATAGAAAATATTCTCATTTCACCAGGGGGTTGTAAAAATTAGTCAGAGCAATCCTAAGCAAAATTCAAGAGAATTTTTGCAAAGAGTTAGACTTGGAATAAGAACACGTGTTCTTATATTCAAGTCTAGAGATTACAAAAAGCCATTTTTTGTAATCTCTATTTCCAATCTTTCAATTCCATTTTTAATTTTTTTAATCATATTTAACGGTTTTTCTCAAGAAACAATTTTTAGGACCAATGGTATTCTCAATCAAGAGGCCGCATCCCACCACAATCAAATTCAATTTGGGACACTCATTCAAGAGGTTGCATCCCAAAAGGTACAATCCTCTCTTTTTTAATTTAATGCGGCAACTTTAATTATGTAAAATGCATGATTAGGTTTTAATATTAATTGTTTGATTAATTTTTAATGCACAAGTGCTAGATTGCATTGTTTTCGGTTTCTGTTTTGTGAATGATGCAAATCTGATTTTTCTAACTTGTTGTACTAAAATTACAACAACTTTAAATTTTCTTTTGCATGTGAGATGTTTGCTTAAATGATTTTAAATGCTTGATGATTAATCACTGTTTAATTTTTCATTGCACGTATTGTTGTGATGCTATGAATCAAATGCGAGTATGGTTTGCTTAAGGTTGTGAACTTAGACTAATGGACCCTTAGAGACTGACCTAGGTCAGGTTGGGTGAGTGCCTAACACCTTCCCATCCAATCCCCTAACCCCCGAATCCTAATCTTAGGGGATGATTAAATTAGTTTATGTATCCTATTTACTTTCTTGTTTAGATTGTATTTAGGACCAAGGCCTTGTATTTTTCTTTCTTAGATTATATCGAGGGCAAAATATTATAATTTATTTCTTTTCCAAACCATTGCATTATTTATTCAAAAAAAAAAAAAAAATTTCTTAACTTTTTTTTATAAAAGTTAGGTGGTGACACCATTGTAATTTCCCCTAGTGATTAGGATGGAAAACAGTGTAATCACCATTTTTGAGAATCATGTTTAGACCTTTATTGGTTAAGGATCGTGGTTCTCACAGTGGTGACTCCACTGGGGACTTAGAGGGCTAAACTCTAGTATAGGATTCTTAGTCTATAGTTCACAAGTTGTTTGATATTGTTTGTTACTCACTTTGATAATTGTCATTTTGTATGTCATGCATTGCACGTGTGATTTTGCATTGTATGTTGGTTAGCCCGAAAGCCATGGTAATAGTAGCCTTGGATCACGGTCCCCCTCGGATGCGGGTACCCTTGGCCAACCTACCACCCCATGAATTCGTACTCTCAACCCTCTTAAGCAAGTATATAGTGGTGAAACATACTGTGAGCCTTTGATGCCCCTCGCATGCATTGGTGGATATGTTGAGCCCAAGTAATGGGGAACCTTTTTAACCTACCCTCTACCCTCATGTAAAAGTTCATTTAGATCTTTCCTCTAGGATGGCCCAACCAGATAAAGCGTGCATTCATGATTGCTTTTATTTGAATCTAAGCCCAAGTCCAACGCTTGAGGCCTTGTTTGCTCTTGTTTGAACCTAAGCCCAAGTCCAATACTTGAGGCCCACTTGGATGTTGTTTGAACCCAGACTCAAGTTCAATACTTGAAACCCACATGAACTTAAAGGAATTAAAATCCATCATTAAAGTGAATAAAAAGCCTAAAAGAGAAAAGTTTCTTAACCAATCACTTTTTGAAGGCAAAAATCAATCAAATCCAAAGTTTCAGGCCCACATTGCTTTAAAGAAATTAAAAGTCACATGATTCTAAGAAAATTCAAAGCCCAAATTCAAAAACTTAGAATCTCACTTGGTCATTTTGAAAAGAAAAGCCCAAGTCCTATACTTGAGGCCCACTTGGTCATTTTTAAAATAAAATAAAATAAAATAAGCCTAAGTCCTGTACTTGAGGCCCACTTGGTCATCTTGAAAAGAAAGAGTTTAAGTTCCACTCTTGGGCCTATGCTTAAAGAATGGTTTAGGAATCCAAAATAACATGAAGTGAAAGTCCAAGTCCAAAGCTTGGGCCCATTTTTTGAGAAAATAATACCTAACCCAACAAGACATTGAGTGGATCAAAGGTTCAAGCCTAAAGCTTGAGACCAACATGACTTCACTTGAATTGAAGCCCAAGCTCAAGGCTTAAGGTTCACATGACCTTCCTTGAACTAAGGTCTGAGCTTGCATGAATTAAAGCCCAAGCCCAAGGTTTGAGGTTCACAAGACTTTTGCTTGAATTGAAGCCCGAGCCCAAGGCTTGAAGCTTATCTGATTTTTCTTGAATGAGTTAAAGTCCAAACCCAAGACTTAAAATTCACATGACCTTTGCTTTTGAATCAAAGCCCAAGTCCAATGTTTGAGACCCAAATGACTTTAAATAAATTCAAAACCCAAGTCCAACGCTTGGAACCCATCCAATCATTTTGAAAAAAAAGGGCTCAAGCTCAAAGTTTGAGGCGCACATGGTTATTTTCTTGAATGAAATTCTAAGCCCAATGCTTGAGTTTCACATGATCCTATTCGAATTAAAGCTCAAAGTCCACTTTTTCCAACTTTTATGATTTGGACTTCGTTGAATCAAAGCCCCAAATCCAATGGTCCACCCATGAGACTTAGTGAAAGAAAGTCCAAGTTTGATACTCACGATCCATTTAGCTAATGGGTCTAAGTGCACACAATGTAAAAGTTCAAATCATGTTCAAAATTCACAATTGGATTCACTTCACAAGAAAAGTTAAAAGCCCAACATCATTGCTCCAAGGCCTACAAGAATCAAGTTTGACTGTCGAAGGATCAATCCGAAGAAAGCTCAACCCAGTTTGTTCGTCATCAGATTTCTCAATGGACTAAGAAGACTCCAACAATGCCATGGAGAACTCAAGAGACCGGTCATGCCATCCAAGACCTCATTGACCAAAAGATCATTGCTCCATCTTCACCAAGCAGCTAATTCAACCTCTCTTGAGACAAGTGATCACTCAACAAGCTCCTAAGCCAAGATCTCATCCATGGGGGTTTTTCTATCTTTCTTTTGTTTAAGTTTGCTCATTTGAATTCTTAGGAACTTGTTGCTTAGGTTTTGATTGTAAACTCATCATAGGAATGTTTGTTTGAATTTATTGTTTACATTTTTCACTTCAAACCAAAAAAAAAAAAATTCAAAATCAAAAGGCCAAAAATAAAAAATTCTCTCTGTCCAACTAAGGGCATGGGCCCTTAAGTTGCCTTCAATGAAGAGTCCTGAACCAGAGGCATAGGCCCCTAATAACTCCCAATCTCCTCAAGGCCTAAAGCCTAAAAGTCCATCCATTCATCCAATACTCAATGGTCATGATCTCCAACTACTGCTGGTTTTCAAAATGTACATATTCAAAAGAAAAAAAAAATATTGTGGATTGTTTTCTTTCAAGATCAAGAATCACTCTTCTTCTAGAATGAGTAAAATTCAAAATTTTGAAAACACATTTTCAAATTGTGCATAAGGAAATATCTTTGATAAAATCTTTTTGCAAATCATGAGATACCATAGCCTTACCGATCAATTTGCATAAAGAAGGGATTGACTTCATTTAATTCATGTAAGGATCTTTGCTCACAATTTAGAACAAAAGGGAAAGAGATCTTAAACGCAATTAAGGGAAAAATCACTTGTCATTTGATTAAAGTGCAAAATCTTGTTTTGAGAAATTTTGGTGTCATAACAGTGGGTTTTACTTCTTTGTGCCGATAAACTAGCATTACTAGGGATTGGAAGCCATCTTTGGCTAGACCACATCATCCGAGAATTAACCTGTCACAAATTAATCCATTGCTAGCCCATTTGAGCCTATACAATTAGCCTCTTTTTCATGAACACATAATCAAAAACTTGATCCCAAGGATGGGAAATATCAAATGTGTGCATACTCAAACCTCATTCTGAGGAGGAGTCAAACTCAATGCTCGTCTGCAAAAGAACCAACAAAGGAAGTACAAATGTACCAAAGATTGAAAAGAAAGTGTGGTGATTAGGGGCATGCTCGAGACCCACCTTAAAGAAAGGTCAAATATGAAATCTTTATTCACACTTACTAAAAGAGATTCATGTTAAGCTCACATGAAAGTCCAGCAAACTAAATCCGACAAGGAGCGACATGCGTGTATGAAAAAACAAATAATTGTGAAAGAAAAGTTCAAAAAAGACTTGCTAGGTTGAAAACCTGAAAGGGCGACCTAGGCAAAAATAAGGTAACCTAGTAGGTTGAAAACCCGAAAAGGCAGTCTAAGTAAAAGTTAGGGTTTCATTAAAAAAAAAAAAAAAAAAAAAACCTCGAAGAAGAGAAATGAAAGCTTAAAAAGAGAAAAAGATGTGATATTCCTTTAAAACCTCAAAGAGCAGAAGAGAGATGAAATTTCAAAAAGCGATGAGAGCCCTTCAAAGAAGAGGAAGAGTGATGAAAAATTGAAGAGAGAAAGGAAGATGAAATTCCCTCAAAACCAAAAATGAGTGTCCATCAAAGCTGAAGAGCTAAATAAGAGAATTGAAAGAAAAGAATGAGGTCACACGAAGGAACAACTTGAATGAAATAAAGAGAGACAAATGAGAAGAGACTTTCAAGAAGCCAATTCAAAAGCATGCACTGATAAAAAGGGAGAAAGCTTCTCTAATGTCTGAGTTTTAAGTAATGCACACTTAGAGAAAATATCCAAAATGGGATTTTGAGCCTTTTATATATCGTTCATTTCAAATACCTGAACTTGGCCTACATTACAACCTATGAATAAAAACCTCCTTGAAGTCTTGGTAGTTTTTAGGCACAAATCTTGTGATAATTTCTCTTAGATTGAAAAGAAAGAAAGCCCGAGGTAGTCAAGTGCTACTGGCAAAAGATCTTAAAAAGGAAAATCCTCAAATTAGGGACACTCCCCTTATTTGCTCTCAGAAAAAAAATTCCCAAGCTAGGGGCACTCCCCTTGTTTGTCATCAAACAAAAATGAATTCTCAAATTAAGGGCACTCCCTTTATTTGTCCCCAGATAAAAATTCTCAAACTAGGGGCACTCTCCTTGTTTAATCTCAAATGAAAAGAATTCCTAAATCAGAGGCATTCCCCTTGATTATTCTCAATGAATACCTTCAATTTTTCAAGCACTATCATGCACATTCTTTGATTGTCTTAAAGGATTAAATCTCATAATGCTTAAAGTAAAAAAGTAAGGTTGTTTACTTGAATTCAATGACCTCGATCCTTCCTAATAAAAGAGAATGGTTTGACTATCGAATGTCATGATCAGCCAAAAGACCTATTCAAAGGGACTACTTTTTGCACATTTGAAAAAGGAAAAAAAAAAAAAAAGTGATTTTTCTCAAAACTGACAAGAACACCACATTGCAAAGAAAGGTTTTTACAACACAAGGTTTTAAAAGGAAAATTCAGCTCATTTTAAAAATTTCTTTTGAATAAGCTCATTTTGAAATCACCATGCAGACTTGATCAGAAGTCTCCATCATCACATTTTGTTGACCAAATGTCTCCCAATTTTCTTAAACTACGTCCGGACCTTATCCTCCCAAAAGAGGTACGTAGGCAGTCTATCAAAGACTCGGTCCCAATCATCTGAATGACCTTATGGATAGATCCAATTTCTTGTACTACGTCTAGACTTGATTCTCCCAAAAGAGGTACGTAGGCAGTCTATTATAAACTCGGTCCCAATCATTTGCATGACTTTTGGATAGGTCCAACTCTTTAACTACGTCTGGACCTGATCCTCCTAAAAGAGATACGTAGGCAATCTATTATAGACTTGGTCCCAATCATTTGCATGACCTTTGGATAGGTCCAACTCTTGAACTACGTCTGGACCTGATCCTTCCAAAAGAGGTACGTAGGCAGTCTATTATAGACTTGGTCCCAATCATTTGCATGACTTTTGAATAAGTTTAACTCTTGAACTACGTCTGAACCTGATCCTCCCAAAAGAGGTACGTAAGCAGTCTATTGTAAACTTGGTCCCAATCATCTGCATGACCTTTGGATAGGTCAAACTCTTGAACTACGTCTTGACCTGATCCTCCCAAAAGAGGTACATAGGCAATCTATCAAAGACTCGGTCCCAATCATCTTAATGACCTTTGGATAGGTCTAAATCTTGAACTACGTCTTGACCTGATCCTCCCAAAAGAGGTACGTAAGCAGTCATTAAAGACTTGGTCCCAATCATCTAAATGACCTTTGGATAGGTCTAAATCTTGAACTATGTCTAGACTTGATCCTCTCAAAAGAGGCACGTAGGCAGTCTATTATAGACTCGGTCCAATCTCTTTGAACTACATCTGGGTATGATCCTCTCAAAAGAGGTACGTAGGCAGTCTATCAAAGGCTCGGTCCCAATATTCTAAATGACCTTTGGATAAGTCTAAATTTTGAACTACATCTGGACTTGATCCTTACAAAAGAGGTACGTAGGCAGTCTATTATAGACTCAGTCTCAATCATTTGAATGACCTTATGGATAGGTCCCACTTTTGAACTACTTCTGGACCTGATCCTCCCAAAAAAGGTACATAGGCAATCTATCAAAGACTCGGTCCCAATCATCTGCATGACCTTTGGATAGGTCCAACTTTTGAACTATGTCTTGACCTAATCCTCCAAAAAGAGGTACATAGGCAGTCTATCAAAGACTCAGTCCTAATCATCTGCATGGCCTTATGGATAGGTCCCACTCTTGAACTACGTCTGGACCTGATCCTCCCAAAAGAGGTACATAGGCAGTCCATCAAAGACTCGATCCCATTATTCTGAATGACCTTTTGATAGGTCCAATTTCTTGAACTACGTCAGGACCTGATCCTCTAAAAAGGGGTACATAGGTAGTCTATCAAAGACTCGATCTTAATCATCTACATGATGTTTGGATAGGTCAAATCTCTTGAACTACATCTGGACTGGATCCTCCCAAAAGAGGTACGTAGGCAGTCCATCAAAGGCTCGGTCCCAATCATCGAAATGACCTTTGCATAGGTCCAATTTTGAACTACATCTTGACCTGATCCTCCCAAAAGAGGTATGTAGGCAATCTATCAAAGACTTGGTCCCAATCATCTGCATGACCTTCGAATAGGTCCAACTTTTAAACTACGTTTAGACCTGATCCTCCCAAAAGAGATACATAGGCAATCTGTCAAAGGCTCAATCTCAAGCTCCCAAACGGCCTAAGCTTAGGTCTGGTTAAGAACTCAAAGTGATTGACTTGCTCACTAATCAAAACAGTTGACTTGCACAAAATGTTTTCATAATATGTCTAAATTACAAGCATTGGCCCAACATTTTTGTGTGCAAGCATGTTACACTAGGGGCATTAACTCATCTGTTCTGTTGGCCAACATGATTTTCCTCGCCAAATATGCCCAAACTAGGGGCATCCACCTATCTGTTTTGTCTACAAGCATGATCTTTTTATCACAAACATGACCTATTTGACATTTTTGTCTCATATGTATGACCCTAGGGGCATGCGCCCAACTGATAATCAAAAGAAAAGAAGTTATTTGTTGTCTCTTACAGGCT
Source organism: Fagus crenata (assembly GCA_014362285.1). Lineage (NCBI taxonomy): Eukaryota > Viridiplantae > Streptophyta > Magnoliopsida > Fagales > Fagaceae > Fagus > Fagus crenata. Next base: position 3,679 of record BKZX01024767.1, on the reverse strand, counting down.
GTCAAAGTCATCCCATTTGACCATTTATCAACAAGAGTCCACTCTAAAAAATGTTGCCAGATTTTCATCAAAGTACCATTCCCCAATGAAAGCACGAAACCCAATCCTCCAAGGAATAAGTTGTCATCATCAAAAGAGAAGGAGGTTAGGTAAGCACTAAAAAGCCAAGGTACGTAATTCTAACCACACAGAAAGACAAAAAAAAAAATTCGAAACTTACCCCAACTTTCACACAAAGAAACGCATGACACTCAGGGTCTTGCAACAAATCAAATACAACCTTATCGACATCTAAAGCATACCAAACCAATTTTTGCTTCCTAGGATCAAATTCCTCAAACACCCTTGACATATAAACAAAAAAGCCATCAAAACTAAAACAAAGAACCAAATCAAACACCATCATGCAATCATGAGAAAATTAACCAAGTCTAATTCAACATAATCAAGACTTAAAATTGACCAACCAAGTTAAAAATCACCACAAATAGCAATTCCAATTCAAAGAAAACAAATTCAAAGCTTAACATCCAAACTTGAATCAATTCATTAATCCAAAAGAAAAATCACTGCACCAAGTTAACAAACCATCAAATCTCAACCAAATGGAGTCAATCCAAAACAACTACCCATCTCAAACTTAATCAACCAAACTCAAGAAAATCAAAACAATAAAGTTCTTTTAAAAAAAAAGGGATCATTGGTCTCAAAAGTTGCAAAATTTCAGCAAAACCAATCCAATTTGGCCATACCCAATTTCAATCAAACAAACCCAATCATACCCATGATCACAAAGCAATAACCAAACTCCAAATTTTAGAGACACATCAAGAAACAACAAAATCAACTCAATTGTGCAAAAAGCTAGCCCAAATAAACAACCAAAGTTGAAAAATCATTTCAAACTTCAAGTCTGACCCTAAGTTAATCAAAATTCCAAGCTCCAATCTTGAGTTAGCATCCATTTTGAAATCCAACCCTAAGCCAATGACCCTGAGTCAAATAACCAACACAAAGATTTTAAGCCTCAATACGAGCAAACTAAAACAATTTTTAAGCCTCAAGATGAGTATTGAACAAATCTTCACAATGGAAAAATCTCAAAGAACAAAATTTTTTACAAAAAAAAACCTCCACGGAAAATCTCCAAGAATAAAAAATTCTTCACAATGAGAATCTTAAAAAAAAGGCTAACAATAAAAAATCTTCATGGAAAAACTTCCTCATGGGCAAATCTTGATAAGCACTTTAAAAAAAATCTCCAAAATCAATCATTAAGCCTCAACGTCGAGTAAACCACTTCTTAATCAAAATTAATTCCTGACCCCGAGTCACCAGTCAAAGATTAAACATTGACCTTGAATCATACAAAAGAAATTTTTGACCTAGAGTCATCCATTGAAAGCCAAACGTAAATGAATCTTGACCCTGAGTCAAAAATCAAGAATTAACCCTGAGTCATCATTCAAATTAAAAATAAAAAATAAAAAAAATCGACCCCAAGTGGAAAATCAAATTCAACCCTAAGTTGAAAATTAGGACTTAACCTTGAGTCATCATCCAAATTCAAAAAAAATAAAAAAATCGACCCCAAGTAGAAAATCAAATCTGACCCTGAGTTAAAAATCCAAGATCAAAATTGTGACCTTGAGTCAATGTCATCAAAACATTTCTTCCTAGGGCACTTTCCGGATGTTGCATCCAACAACATTCACTTTAAGGCAATTCTACAGAATTGCATTCTCACCCAGCATTATTTTGGGGCAACTTTTCGGAGTTGTATTCCAACACTTTCTCTTTGAGGCAATTCTACAGAATTGTATTCCCAAAACATTTCCTTTGAGGTGATTCTACGGAATTATATTCTCAAAATATTTCATTCAAGGCAACTCTCGAAAGTCGTATTATACAAAAGTCTCTTTAAGGTAATTCTGCGGAATTGTATCCCCACATTTTGTTTTAAAGCAACTCTACGGAATTGTATTTCCACAATACTTCTTTCAAGAAAATTCTATGGAATTGTATTCTTAAAATATTTCCTTTGAGGCAATTCTGCAGAACTGTACTCTTAAAATATTTTCTTTAGGACAACTCTGTGGAATTGTATTCCCACACTTCCCTTTGAGGCAATAATGCATAATTGTATTCTCAAAACAGTTAATTTGAGGTAACTCTCCAGAGTTGTCTTCTCACACTTTCCTTTTAGGCAATTCTGCAGAATTATATTCTCAAAATATTCCCTTTGAGGCAATTTTATAGAATTGTATTCTCAAAACATTTCCTTTGAGGCAACTCTACGGAGTTGTATTCTCAAAACATTTCATTTGAGGCAATTCTATGGAAGTGTATTCTCTTTTGGGACAACTTTGTAGAATTGCATTCTCACAAATGTTCGAGGACATTATATCCCCACGTAAATAAATTAATGGTCACAAAATGAGATGTCGTACTTGCATTGGTGTTTATTTATTGTATAAATTCCACCAATGAGGGGCATCTGTTGACACCCCATTTTGCAATCATTAATTTTACTTTTTTACACTTTAGTGCATAAAGGGTAAAATGGTAATTTCACAAACTTGAAAATTCAAAGTTGGTCTATAAATTAAAAATCATATTTAAAGTGATCAAAATTGAATTAAGAATGAGAGTGCATTTTTTCGGATTGGAAATCAGATTAATAAATTTCTGAAGTGATACGCTGTTTAAATAACTTGACTTAATACAGTTTATTTATCAAACGATAAACACCAAGTATTGTCTTGACTTAATACAGTTTATTTATTACACGATAAACACCAAGTATTGTTTTTTAAAGATATTAAGACAATTCCTTCAATTTAACGATCAAAACCATTTTTTTTTTTAATTTTTAAATAAATCTCCTACTAATAAAATTAAAAATAAATAAAAATATTAAGACCAATTTTTTTTTTAAAGAGTCGTAAACATCTTAAAAAAAGATTTATCATACACATTTTATTTAAAAAAAAAAAAAAAAAATAGTCTTAAATAAATCTCCTACTACTAAAAGACATCTGAGCAAAATATACTTCTCTAAGAGAAAATTAAAACAATTATGTCAAACATTTAACAAAATTATAAAAATGACATATTTAAAATGTCTACACCAAATATTTTGAAAAAGAGTCGTAAAAATATTTAGGCCAAATTATACTTTACACATTTTATGTTTGGTCATAATTCAATTTAGTCCTCTAAGTTTCATTCTGTTTCAATTGACAAATCTCCATTAAATTTTGTTAACACTGTCAGTTTATTTAGTTAAATTTGATTCTTGGTTCTTTTAATCAAATATAAAAATAAAAAAACATAACCCGATTACCCCAATTAAAAAAACACCCAACTCGATTGTTTCAAACCAATTAAACACAGAAAAACCAAAAAATAAAATCACAAGAAAGCAAATCCCCAAATCATGAAACCCAAACTTCTTTCTTTACATATTTCTACACAGACCATAAAGATTGGGAATAGAAAAAGAGAAAGAAAAAAAAAATTTCGAATGGATTCTACTAGAACATCCCCAAGGTGGGTTCTTCCATAGCCTAAATTTCAAACTATTTTTTTATTATTATTTTTTTGGCCAAATTACAAATTACATCATTTATGTTTGGTCAAAGTTCAATTCGGTCCTCTAAGTTTTGACCGTGTCAAT
>BKZX01024766.1:12528-24741 GCA_014362285.1 Fagus crenata | reverse complement strand
CATCTCCCTCAACTCTTCGTCTCCCATGGGTTTTTCCACCATTTCCCTCTTCATTTCCCATGGGGTTTTTCCTCACCTTTTCACCTCCCTAATTGATTGCAACTTCAATCTCCTATTTAAACTCTCCACTACCCACTGCCCCAACAATTGGTGATACTGCGCTCGAAATTTTTTTAACCCCCTAAGCTTCTATGGTGGTTTGTGTATGAAAGATGCACTTTTTTTTTTTCCCTCTTTTGCTCTTTGATTCGATTTGTGGATTTTGTGGTGTAAGTTATTACTAGGATTGTAGTTTTTATTTTTATTTTTTTATTGGATTTATGGGTTTTGAATCTTTGTTTGTAGTTTTGTAGTGGTTGGTATTTTTTTTTTTCCCTTGGTTTTGTGATTGAAGTTGTGTGTTTTGTGTTATAGTCAAATTGGATTTGTTTTGTTTTGTATATATATATATATATATTTCATTGCATAAATTTGATGATAATTGAAACTATTCAAGAAGTTGATGCTACAAGTGTTCACGGGTTTACATTATAAATAAATTTCTTATATTTTGCACACAAAATTAAGACGTTTTCACGCATCGCTTGGGTTTTTGATTAGTTTTACTCAAAGCCGTGGCAGACCCACGCACACTACATCTCACTCAAAGTCGTGGTAGACCCACGCACCTCATATCTCATTCAAAGTCGTGGCAGACCCACACACTACAATTCAATCAAAGTCATGGCAGACCCACGCATCATATATCTTACTTAAAGTCGTGGCAAACCCACGCAACCTACATCTCACTTAAAGTCGTGGCAGACCCACGCACCATACATCTCCTTCAAAGTCATAGCAGAACTACGCACTCAAATCCATGAAACCTTGAGAAACAACAAGGTTGATATCATCAGTATCAACAACAAATGCCAAATACATATGGCAGATACAAGAGGCAATTGTGTTTTCGGTAGACTCGAGCAAAAACACTTTTACAGACTTGAGTTGATCATCTCAAAGGCAGAAAAGGATCTCCACAGATTAACAACTTGCAAATTCATTATATCCATATTTTCCAAAGAATTTCTTATCAAAAGAATGCATGAAGCACATAATGCAAATGATATGCTATTGATCAGACTCCTCCAAGAGTCCAAGAGAATGGCTAACTCAGAAGCCGTAGACTCAGAGGGAGCAATGGTCACCTTATACACAAATCAATCCAAGTTTCATGATTTGTGGGCTAAGTTACACTACTCACCCGCAACTCACATCACGTGAGGCACAGGCTCGCGGGGCTAATGTAGATGCCCACTTTTTGTCTAAGTCCAACATAGCCCAAAGCAAAGTGCCAATCTTTGCTCTTAAGCCCAAACGTGGCCCAAATCCAATAAGTCTATTGCAAACCAGAACATCAAGTTTGGGTCACTGGCAGCAGATCACTGAAGGCCAAATTAAGTTATCCAGCCCACCTATTCAAATTTTGCCAGCTTAGTCTGCTGTGTCGTGGGACCCACTAGAACATGCTTTTCCTAACAAGTAACAGCCTATACGTATGAGACTCTCCAATCGAGTGCAACTCTCAATAAAGTGCACTGTGCATTGTCTTTCCCAACAAGCCCTCACAGTGCTCCATGGCTAGGGCTTTGCAATATTCAGAAGTTCAAATCATTACACAGTAGACAAACACAACAAAAACTTGGGTTACACAGCAGACACTGTAGACACATCTGTTGCACCTTGGGACCCATCAGAGCTTGCTTGCCAAAGCAAGCAATGTTTGAATCAAGTGCAACAGCCAATAAAGTCCACTATTCATTGTCTTCCCCAAGAGACCAGCATGGTCCTCCATGGCTGAAGCTCCTTAATGCCCAGCCAACCAAAACTTTACACAACAGATACAGCAGATTTGTCAACAACAGAAACATTGGGAAAGATAACCTAAAATCAAAGATGATTTGAATCAGAAGCTGAAAGGCCACATCTGAACCAAGGCCACAACCATTTGAACCAGGGGCAGCAACCACCATGGCCCTGATCCATGGTGGTCACTGTTCTTCTTTATTAAAGACTTAGGGAGTTTTGGTTTGGAGGTAGGGTAGTTAACTCTAAAAGGTTTGATGGTCTGCCATGAAACCAGCATTGTATCTACTAGGAGATACAGGCTATGGTATGTCCATCTCAAACCTAGGAAACGTGTATGAATCAACCAACCCATTGAACCATCACCATCAGTGTCAAATGCTCACATATTCCCACCACCATGAATGAGTGAGCTCTCTGATCAAGGTCTGCCATGGCCTCCAATAAACCTCAGGTAATAAGGATTATTTTCCTTTTACAGTAAGGTCCAACTAGCCCTTTTCCTGATTCACCAAAAAAGGTTCAAGCTTCCAATTATCCCATGGATTAAGTGAGGTCATAGGTCTTATCCCTAATCTCTAAGAACACTTGATCCCATTATAAAAGGGAGGATACTTAGACCATGATGGGGGTTCTGGAACCTAGAACAAAAGAGGTCCACGAATATGAAAATCACCATAACTCCATCTACTTTCTATAGAAATATTCTAAGAGAGAAAACACTCACTGAAACTCCATCTTCAACCTTGAGATTCAACCTATCTCTCTTCATTCACAACTACACAGTAGTCTGCGAAACCTGTGTAACAACACAACAGTCTACGAAACTCATTAACTAGTGTGCCAAACCATCTTTTGGCATGACTCAGATTATATCTAACATAAAAGCCTACTGTTCACTCTCTTCCTTGAGATACAGTATAGAGAAACTCTCTCTTACAACCCCATGTACGTTTCCTAAAGCTAACTCTCTCCCACTTGATCAAACTCCTCTACGTCTTTATGATTTCTTGGTGTGAAGGCCTCCATGGTACGACAGACACTAGTTCACAAGGGAAGTGTTCATTGGCTCACAAAAGGGAAGTGTTTATGGTTTTGGTTACATTGAATTCTGAGTTGTGGTGCAAATATTACAAATCACTTTCCTTGATTTTGAGTTCCTCTCAACGTGCAAAGGACCACATAGTAATCTTTCTTTTTGGGCTTTACTAACAAAAGCTCTCTTATGGTTGTTAGTGTTGTGTTCCATTTGGATTTTGGTATGGCAAACTGGTTCTCATGCTCTGGCAGACACCAAATCTCAAGTTCCTTGTTCCACTGTAGACCTAGACTTGGCAGACTCCAAACGTGGCAGATTCAGACTCAAGGGAACTGCACCATTAGCCGCTAGGCAAACCACCAGCCTAGTGTAGAGTTTTGGATTCAATACCCCATCAAATAATAAAAGTCACTTTCCACCATTCAGAAGGCGACATGTGGCAAATGTGGAAAAAAAGGGCATCCACAGTACCTTAAAGGTAATACTTTAAAAACTAAGAAAATAAGCACATCCAATTTTTGCTCTTTTTTTTTTTTGGGCAAATTACACTTTCCCTTTTTTATCTATAGGATCAGTTTCAATTTCTCTATTTATTTATTGAACTGAGTAATGTCCCCCTCTATGGAATTGTACAACTTACCCAAACCATCTATTTTTCTGTTAAATACTAACAGAACCTAGAGTAAATGTCTAAAATATCCCTACTTTAACTCATTTAACTCAACCCAACCTCTTAACTGGGTCTTTTAATCCAAATTTGATTAACAAAATAACCCGGTTAGTTTTGAAACCTACTAATCAAAATCCCTAACCCAAAAATCTCATGCCTCACCTCTCACTTTCACAGCCTCAAAAGCATTTCAAGAACCTGCCTGGGCTCTTGGTAGTTTTTAGTAACAGCGACCCATCAAACTGTGCAAGTGCAAGGCTGTCTGTTGCTCTTAACTTTGAGGGCATCCTTGAACACATACAAAACTGAAAACAAAAATTGGTCCAAAACGTGTTACATAGACTAGTAGCTAACTTCAATCCACAAACTAAAAAGCTAGACTAAAAAAATGTAAAGAAACTTAAGAATTCTCGCTGCGTTTATTTTTCAAAAACAAGAAAGATGTCTTTCTCACTTCTTTAGAGGCTCAGGTACAGACGTACAGTCCAAATTGTTCGGATCTCTTTCTCACTTCTTCAAGAGCCTATTCTCAAAATCAAAACCAACCCACCAACCCCAAGAAAAACCTCACATAAACATGTCTCTCTCCATTAAATTACACATCACCAACCACCTTAACCTCAAAACTAGTACTACTCACACAACAACAAAGTACAACAAAACCAAGATATGAACCAAACCCATTTATCATTCCAACCCATTAATCTCCACCTCGTACAACAAACCCATAGCAATGCATCCCTTCTTATTTATCTTCTTACACTTCAATCAAGTTCTCTCTAATCGACCCAAACGGTGGGTCCCTGGTGGATCTTGTGGTGCTAGAGAGAGAGTGTGTGTATGGGACTTTTTTATTTAAAATTGAATATAAGGTTTTCAGGTTGTCGTGTGAATGGATGATTCCAAAAAGGCAGACTTAGAAAAAAATATTAAGGCTTTAGAATTACTTGTGAGTGAGAACCATGAAGTTAAAGCACAACTGGAAGAGATGAGAGGTGAGAGACTGTGAGACGTTGAGAGGTGAGCCGTGAGATTTTTGGATTAGGATTTTGTTAATTAAATCCAGGTTAAAAGAACCCATTAAGAGAATGGATTGACGTTGGATGGATTGGGTTAAATGGGTTAAAATATGGGTATTTTAGACATTTATCCTAGGTTCTGTTAGTATTTAACAGAAAAATAGATGGTTGAGGTAAATTGCACAATTCTAATAGATAAAGGGAACATTGTTTAGTTCAATAGATAAATGGAGAAATTGAAATTGACCCTAGAGATAAAGGAGGGAAAGTGCAATTTCTCCTTTTTTTTTTTTTTTTTTTGCTAAGAAATAAGCACATCCAATTGAATGCTAAGCATGTTCAAACTTTATTACAGATACATTCAAACACTCCTCACATATAAAAATCTGGAGCATACTTCCATCTTATATTTCAAAGAAATTACATTAAAGAGATGAGGTGCATTCACCCTGACATATGCAAACCACAAAACCAAAGTAAATAAACGAATCATGACCCTAGGATGTACCAGGGAGGACCTTTGTGACATTCAGATAGGTGCAGAATTCGTAAGATAACTTCGACTTGGAAACAACAAACTGAAAGGCGTAGAATCAGTACCTCTTTGTCTCATTATTACATGCTTACAAAAGTCATTGCTTGCCACTGCCAGGGGACCAAGTCTGTATGGCAGTTAACCAAGTCTGTACTGCAGTAACAACAATTGCCACTATAGATAGAAGGATACTTATAACCGTCCATGGCGGGTTTCTGTAATTGTTGTACAGGAATTGACATATTTTGCTCAACTTGCCCCCGTGGTATTTTAGAATTTTGGATCTGACATCGGCATATATTTCCGGGTTAGGCACCAAGTTCTTGCCTAACTCTTTGAAGAGCTGAGCCACTTCTTGGTCGCTGCCAAAGGAATTGTAGAGTATGCGCGCTTTCCCTAGCTCTTTAATGTCGTTTGCTTCTTTGATGATTGAATTAAGGAAGGAAATGTAAGAGATGACCCCAAAGTCATTTTTGAAATCCGAACACATTTCGTAGGCTATCAAGTTAAAGAACATGGGCCCAGTTGAGTCATCTACTGTTATTGTAGGCAGACGAAGGGTTCCGCGGTAAAAATCAAGAACTCTGGTAAAGGATACGTCTCCCAAGCCAAAGTTGAACCAGTTACACTCCAAATGGACTCCTGCTGCTTTGAGCTGCTGCATGTTGGGAATTGAATCAATTGATTCCAACCTCATCTGGCTAGCATTTTGGGCATTAGTGTTGATCCTGCCTAGTAGTACTGTCCGTAGAAAATCAAGAAGATGGATCGGCATCCATTCGGGATGATGAAGCCTTAAAACAGATATCGTAATTCCTTTTGGTCTACGTAACATAGAGTGCTCTTCGATGAATCTAATGATCAACATATTCAAAACTGCTTCTTTTCCGTTCAAAATAATTAAATCTTGGAGGAGTTGATAAGGAAGCTGGTTCTCCAATAAGAACAAATCCTGTCGCGCAAAGGCCAGTAGATCGTTTTTAATTTGCAACTCATTGAACATTCCACGATTAAAGGAATATATGTATTGCAATAATGCACAACCGTCCACAAACAACATCCAAGCGAGTGGCTCATCTTTATAAAACTTTGTAACCTCCTCATCGTAGTACTCCCTCAGTTGCTTGATGTTCTTCTCAACTGCCTCATATAATTCTTCAGCTTTGTGAATCGTTCTAGTAAATTCATATGTCAACATAAGCTTGTACTTCTCCGCTATCTTGTACTTCGGATTACCATGATGGATAGGACCGAATGATATCACCATTGGCTCACAGTATTTTTCAAAATTTTTATGCTCCCGCAGCATGTACATAACCTTTTGTATCTTTGGGCTTCTTATTTCATATTTATCCTGCAGCCAGACTCCGGCTTCCTTTAATTTCTTAAACTTCTCTGTCTTGGTCCTCTTGAAACTGGTACTGGTGGCCTCAGTACCAATGGCAGGTTGATCATGGACTAAGCCTATTTCACCTGCTTCTTTTCTTTCAACCAGCTTGCTCGAAAGCAACTCATCCACAGAAAGAACGGTATCCATTCTGGCCATGACGACTAGACGAGTGTTCACGAAACAAGGTAACTGTTGTGATAACATAAATTTTCAACTACTAAACTTTATACAGAGCATACATGGAAACTTTAATTAGCTTAAAGAATTCAAAATCTTTCAACACACTTTGGGTAATTCTACAATACATATACATTTTTTTTTTTATGGGTATGATACTTCTAATAGGTAAAACGTCACATTAGATTTGGATAGTATCAATGTCATATATGATTGTAATAATCTCACATATGATATGATACCTATTATCACATTGTTTAGTACCCTAAATATTTATTTATTTATTTAAATTTAATATAGAAAAAAATTAGATAGTACCAACATCACGGATCATTCTACGGTACCCATAGTTTTTTTGTGGGTACCATACCCACTTAAAATGTTAACCATTCATTTTAAATGTTTTAATCGTGAGCATTGATTTCTATTAGAATTGAAACCTATTACCGGGTAATCAAGTTATTTTCTCTTTTAATTGAAAACCAGAGTTAGAATGTATTTCTCTTTCTCTCTCAATCTCAATCTGTTACTCTCATTGACAACCAGAGTTAGAGTGTATTTTGCCGTTAAATGTGATTTTTTTTTTTTTTTTTAGTTTTTTAAATTAAAAACTCCAGAAATGATTTTGAATTTTAGAAAACAAAATTTAATTTCTAATATATCTTTTCTGGATGAATTTATTTTTCTTTGTTTCAAATGGGAGGAACAGTAGCAAGTGAAGAAATTAAAAACAAACAAATGTATAGATAGAAGTAAATAGAAAAATGTAGAGAGAAATGAGAAACAATAAGAAAGGAAGCTGAAAACTAGGGGAACGGGGACCAAAACAGCTAGGCAGTGAGGGTGCCGGTCTTGAACTCGACTAAGTAGCGGTGGCAACCACTCTTGTTCTTGAGGTAGAAGACCTTGGAGTCGCCAGTGGAGGACAAGAGGATGAGTTTGGTGTCGAGGAGCTTGAGGATTCCATCGCAAATGTTGGAAAGATCGGACTTGATCTTGGATCTGTAGTCGTGGATCATGGAGATGTAGTCCTCGTTGCTGTGGCTCTCCTTCTTCTGCTCGATGGAGGAGATGATGGGCCAAGAGGCTCGGTGGTGCGCTACCTTCAGATCTAGACGTCGGTGGCTATAGTGGGCTGGGCATGGACGATGGTGCTTGAAATTTTTGGTTACGAGATGGATTCGATAGAATTATATGGAGTTTGATTTACTTTGGATTTCATTTGGATTCTAAAAGGAGTCTGATTTGCTTTGAGTTTTGATTTGGATTATCTAGCTGATGAGATTTTTGTTGTTGCTGTTGTTGCTTGACTGTTTATAGATCTATGGATTGTTGTTGTTGCGATTTGTTTTGGGCATGTTTTTAGATCTATGTTGTTGGTGTCGTGGTTTACAGATAAACGCAAATTTCTCTTACTTGTTGTTGGGTTAGTGTTCTTCATGTTCTTCCCCTTTGAAACAAAGAAAAAAAAAATAGAAATTAATTAATTATTTATTTTGTTAATTCGAAAATCATTTTCTGGAGTTTTTAATTTAAAAAAATATATATTCACATTTAACGGAAAATTCTAACAGAGGACTGAAATTGAAACCAAATGAAACTTAGAGGATTGAATTGAACTTTGACCAAACTTAAATGGTGTAACTTGTAATTTGGCCTTAATTTTTCTAATATAATTAATAAATAAAATAAGTATTAACCAATGGGATGATAGGTACCATCAATTGTGATGTATTTATGAAGTTGATATTATCTAATTTTTTAATATAATATATATATTTTTTTAAAAATTATGGTATTAATTAATGTGATGGTAAGGTACTATCATATGTGATATTGGTACTATTAAATGTGATATTGGTACCATAAAATGTGACACAAAATTAAGGTACAAATTAATGTGATGTTAGGTGTCATCATATGTGAGGTTGGTACCAGGTACCATCATTGTGATGAAGGTACTATTATATGTGATATTTGGTACCATTACATGTGATGTTGGTATCATAAAATGTGACACAAAGTTAAGTTACTAACCAATGTGATGTTAGGTACTATTATATGTGATGTAAGGTACCATCATATGTGATGTTGGTATCAGGTACCATAATTGTGATGAAGGTACCATCATATGTGAAGTGAATAAAGATACTAAATAATGTGATATTGGTATTATCATATGTGATATTGGTACCATCAAATGTGATAATGGTACCATTAATGTGATGTTTTGATAACCTGCCATTGCAGGTTACCCATTTAGAGGTACAGTACTCACATGGGTACTGTAGAATGACCCCCAACATCACATTGGATATATAGTAATAACGTCACATATAATCATAACTAAATGACACTTTGAAGTTTATTCATACACCAAATCTGAAATAAAATGTTACACAATTTTATAAAAGTATTAACTTTGTTATATGACTCAAGTTTGATGAACCTATGCATGAGCTCGAACCAAACCATTTTTCACCCTTTTCTAATTAAAGCAAGCTTCATATATATATGATGTATGAATTTGAAATTGTACGCACGTACGTGTTTTCCAATAGATATTAAGATTTATATGGCCTAAATTAAACCTAGAGTAGGCTCTTTACTTGTACAATATACAAAACTAGTTCTAGTTAGTTTAGGACTAATATAGTTTTTCTACTATATAAACCCTAGCCAAGGTTCTATTTGAACTTGGGGTGTTCCTTTGCAGTTTTCTCTTATACAACAACCTTTCATTGCCTCTACCTTCTTTACCCCATAATTAATTGTCGTCACCAATCCTCTCTAGCATCCCTTCGTCGCCGTCAGAGGACATCGGCATCACTCAAACCCCTGTTGCCCTTAGTCCCAACCACATGCTAGCATCCAAGCACACCATATCAGCCTTATCGCCACGGTAATGTTGCCAAGTCAACTTCCAGCAGCCATAACATCGTCTGCGTCAGCATCCTTCCACGACATCACCGTTGACTGCCATGTCATCGACTTTATCGCCGTTGACCATCACTATAGTTGATTGCTGTCCCTCAACCACCATCCGTCAAAAACCGAAGGTCGACCGCCCCCGCATGTCTGCCATTACGCCCCTATTGACCACCGTTGACCGTCGTACGACACCTTTGACCACTCTTTACCGGCCATTCCGGTCACTAATTTTTGTCGGGCATAATACTTTCCCACTTAGTTTTTTGCATAGATTCCAATTTTGGGGTTCGTTTTCCCTTTTGAGGTTCCCAAGCTATACATATTACCAATCTATGCTAAAACGCCATTATGCTCTAGTCATTCAAGGCGTTTCTTTGTGGATCCAACTCATGCAGTTCCAAACTCATGTTTTCGTCATGCTACACCTTGAGTTTGAGGGGGATGTTAGAGATATTATGGCCCATATGACTCAAACCTAGTGTAGGGCCACTACTTGTAGAAAGCAAAACTAGTTCTACCTAGTCTAGGAATAGTATAGTTTTTATACTATATAAACCCTACATTGAGTTCATTGTAACACATGAATTCACATAGTAAAGATATAGCCAACAAGGGTTTTCCTCTATAGATGTAAGCCGTAAGGCTGAATCACGTAATTCTCTTGCTGGACTTCTCTTTTGTCAGAAATATTGCTCCATAATTAACATGGTATCAAAACTTTATTGCTCTCAATCTCAACAAGTACATATATGTGACACATGTGGACAAATCTTTATTAATTTGCACACCAATTTTGGGGCCATTTTTGCTTAATAGTATAGTTTTAAAAAATTATTAAGTAAAACAACACTATTTACAAAACATTTGGGAAAATAACCTTTTACGAAAGTCATCTCTCCAATATGGATACATTAATGTGGTTAAGTTGATATGAAAGAGACAAATTCCATGAAATATATTTGGAAAATAGCTTCTTCTTCTTCTTCTTTTCATTAATTTTTTTTAAACTCTTCTCTTCAAGTGACGAGTTCCACACGATAATTTTAATATATATATATATATATATAATTTGATTTTCTTTTTCTTTTTCCTGTGTATTATTTTTTATATCAACTTATGAATTACACTTTCCATACTTCAAAATTCATTAAAAAAAATATTTCCTATTTTATCAATATCTTTTAAGGTTCAACATCTTTAAATGGAAAACAAAAATAAGAGGTAAAAGGAAAATAAAGAAGAAAAAAATATCAAAGAATATTATTGTTTTCTTTCATAAATGATAAAAAAAAAGAAAAAAAGAAAAAAAAAAAGGGTTGTGTGAAGCAATTAATTATGAGGTAATTACATAAAAAAAATAATAAAAAAACTTTTTATTTTGATAATATTTTTAGATCAAAATTTGAATTTTAGACGAAAAGATGTTCATGATATAGTTAAAGTTATTATAAATTGAACATTTTATGTATATATATTAACAAAAAATAACATAAATTTAGGTAAGTTGTATTTAGGTTCTGTCTAACTACCAAAATCCTTGTGAATTGTAAATGAAATTTTGATTTTAAAAAACTTGGAAAACAAATTTTCATGAGTAGAAATCCTAAATGATAAACATAATATAATTTTTTTTTGCAATAAAATATCACTTAATATTCGCATTATTGACTTTAAACATTTACGTGTGTTAGTTATAAATTTTGCATCCCCAAGACTTAAATCTTGGCTTTTTCACTGACCTTAAGTTTGGTATAAATTTTTTGTGTGTGATTATGATATAACCGTTGTTTATGATTTTATCTTTGCATAAAGCAAGTATCAAGTATAACTAAGGAGTAATGTTAAGGAGATCCTACAAATTTTACTACATAACCTTTACAAATTGATCTGTTACTCTAAAAAAAAAAAAAAGTAATTCAGTCATTTATATATTATGTTTTGAAATCTACCAATCATATTTATTGTTATATCAATTTGTAGACCTTATGAAATAAAATTTGTAATATTTGTCATAAGAAAAGGAAGTCCATGGTATGGCTTCATTATTTTCAGAAATGAAAAGATGCAACACCTTGTTATTTTTGTTTTGTTTTATACTTTTATATTTATGTTAACCACTCATTGACCACTTCACGACTAAAATGAGATATTGATAAAGTCATAAAACATAAAAGTTTAAGAATTAAAATGACATGATGCACAATGTCAATTTTTTTTTTTTTAATTTGACCTAGTATCTATGTCATCAAATTGTTATTAATTTAAGACCAAATTATAAGTTAAGCCTTTAAGTTTTGTCAAAGTTCAATTCAATCTTACGGATCTTGTTGTGTTTTTGAAATTTGGGTGTGTTGCAGTTTTTTTCCTTGGTGTGTTACAGTTATGGTTGGGTTTTTTCTTGCTTTGTTCTTGAAATGGTTTGCTTTGTTGAGATCTGTTGAGATTGTTGGTGGAATTACCTCAGGAACACGAAATTATGTGTTCCTCCCGTTTGAGAAGAAAAATTATATATATATATATATATATATTTTACCAAATCCAAGGATATGAAATACAAATTTCTTTCACTTGATGTTGGGGTAGTGTTCATATTCTTCTTGTTGGGTT
>BKZX01024766.1:0-12428 GCA_014362285.1 Fagus crenata | reverse complement strand
TTTTTTTTTTTTTTTTTTTTTTTTTTTTTTTTTTTTAATTTAGAAATTATTTTTTGGAGCTTTTAATTAAAAAAAAAAAAAATAGATACGTTTAAAACATTTGAGGATTGTTTTGACACACAAGAAATTTGCACATATCCAGGATTTCTGGTTCAGCAAAATCAATTTGGTGCCCATGCAACACAAAGTAAAAATCTAGATCAGAAAAATTTGTCATCGATTAAAAACAATCAGAAACATCTACATGTACTCCCTGAGGCCTGAGCTTGACTGCCTTTAACACAAGTCAAAACCGTCACATTAGGTCTATTTTGCACTTGCCCAAACATTTACACTTTAAAAAATAAAAATTACTTCAAGACCCATTACTCTTCTTAAATTCTTAAAGTAATGCAGCAGCTTCAAAATGGTAAGATGCAGTGGCATTTGTGAATTGTCATTCAATTCTTCAAGCTTAGTTTAGGCTTCGAAAAATGAGAAAAAACCCGACCACACATTTGAGGGAAAATAAAATAAAATAAAACCCTCCTCTATTAATTCATTCTGTTGACACTTTATTTTGCTACCTACATTTTAACCCTAACACAAACTAGCGTTTTCACAAATTAAAATTCTAAAAACGGAAAGTGCACAACTTACCTAAATTAGGGTTTTAAACCAAATGTGTTTTTAACCGTCTGATTGACAACTAAAAGCAATCAAATAGATCTTTAAGTTGAGACGATTGAAATGACGTGTCATGTGTTTGAATTGGACCATGTATGTGAAAATTATAACCAGTTGAAGTTTTAATAAATAGAGTGCATAATAATTAAATGACATTGGGCACATAAGATTAATCCAAATTAATTATGATTGGTCCATTAATTGGATTAATTTTAATTAATAATGTGTAAATATCTTATTGGCTCAAAGTTATAAATTATCACACTCTAGCACATGGAATAAACTGAATAAGTTAATTGGATAATTGTGGATTAATTAATTAATTAAAACATTTGAATTGTTTGAATTAAATCATTCAATATTTTTAAAAAGTTAAGAAGATCACCTATTATTTGTTAATATCTATAATCAACTGGCAATAATTTCAAAATTCAAAATTTGAACAAACAGAAAAATCACAAAACTGGTTTTAAAAATCATATTGAAAGGCGATTTTGGCATGAAAAAAATTCGAATTAGGAAACGTTTATTTCTAAGAAAATTGTTGGAATTTGAATTACCTTTCCAAGGACACCAATTTTGCTTGAATCCAATTTCTGTAGAGAGAGTTATGGTCAAAATACTGGCACGTCGTCAACCTACACAATTTCAACGAATTTTAGTTTATTTAATTTTCAAACTATTATCAGATCAATTTGTTTTGAAATAAATTTTGAAATTTTCAGCCTTACTTAGTCAACAACTGATAAGGGAAGTTTCTTAAGGGTTATTTAAATTTCAAACACAATAGCTATTCGAAATTTGAATACTTTTGGCTCCAAAACTTTTACATTTCTTTTCTATAAATAGAAATTGAGTTTACAGTCACAAGGGTCCGAGAATTTCCCTTTGAGAGAGGAATTCTAAATCCTTCTGCGAATACTTTCTCAAACAAAAGCTGTGGTAGCCATTCAAGTATCTTGGAGAGGCAGTAGAGGTAATGTTACGGATAATCAATGTATCATTTCTATTATTGTCATTTTCACAGTTTGCTTTAATTGATGATACTAACATTATTTTCTATTGTTTCTTTTTCACGAGTACACAACCATGGCCAACAAGGAGCACACAATAACAATAACAACAACAACAACATCAGAAAAAAGGGAGTAATCTGAATTAGCTTTCTTGCTTACTTTGAATTTTTATTTGTTGTTTTCGTTGAACACTGTCTAACATTATTCTCAATTGTTTCATTTTCTTCAGGAAAATAACATTGGGGTTGAACAAGAATAGCAGACACGACAAGGAAAGCAGATACATGCTATACAAGCGGTTCCTTTCAAGCTAAGCACAACATACAAAAAATCTTGAGGTGATCCTTTCAAGCCATACAAGCATATAGGTATAAATTCTAAATTGAATTTTATTCACTTGTACTTTAATGTTTTTTTTTTTTTTTTTTTTCCATTAAATACCATGCTTAAATGACTTTAACATGAGTTTCACATGCAATAAACTTAACAACCACTTTAACTCTAAAATTTGGTTTTGATGCAAACATGAATTTTGATGCATTGACATGATATGATTTTTGGCCAAGCTTTATTCTAGAAGACCGACTTAAGTCGGGTAAAATGGGGTGCCTAACACCTTCCTATTTTATAACCAAGCCTCTGAATCTTGAATTGACGGTTTGTATTACAAAGTGCCTTACAAACAAATTGTTTTTTCCTTTTACTAGACTGTAACTAAGAAACTCATTTACATGTAATTCTTTATTTTTCCAAATTCATTGGCAATTGTACAAATTCAAATATGAATAAAGAGGAATTATTTTTAGTGTGGAATTTCTTATTTTGTCCAAATAATTAAAATAAGTGGCAACTCCATTTACATATACAAATCAACCTTCAAATCTAGAAAGATGATCTATTGTCAGTTGGGTCACATTTTGAGACCCATTTGACCCTCGAGTCGTGGTTCTCACACATTCCCACCCATCCAATGGGACATTTTATTGAATATCTTACAGGCTTCATTGTTCACAAATCACAAGTACCGATACGGCGGTACAACAATTTTTAGAAAAGAGGTAATTATACTATACTCTGGGAATACATTAAATGCGTACTCTCTCCTCTCATAGAAGTCGTGAGTCTCGTTAATTAAATTCATGATGGGACCCACCACTTCTGTGAGAGGATGGAGTATGCATTTAATGTACTTTCAGAATATTATATAATTTTCCTTATAAAAGTAGGATACGGGTACGGTGGGAATATATATTTTATTAATTTTTTTATATATTATTATTTATATATTTTTCATATATTGATAAATATATGTGAATTTAAGAGCAATTATAGATAATAAAATATATTCATTGCCATTAAATGGTCTTTAAATTACAAATCAAGATCCAAAAGAGTAAATAAAAGAAGTGTAAATCTATATAGTTCTACTTAAAGTTCATGTTTCCACCACTTTCACTACTTTTATCTATTTTTGTGACATATCCCGAAAAAAAAAAAAAAAATGAAAGAAAACAATTTTTTTTTTCCTTTTAAATTTGGGTATATCTAATGTACGCATGAAGAAGTACCCCAAAAGTACAAGTATCCAAAAAATATCCAATACAGATATGATTCCATTTTTGGAGTACCTGTGCTTCATAGTAAAGACAAATTATAGAAATTCACAGATCTATTCACAAAAGGGAAAAATAAATAAAAAAGCCATATTCACAATACATTTTACTTACGACATGCATACATCGGAACAGATCACAGAATAAATTTAATCGCAAAAAAAAAAAAAATTCTTACCTGTCAGTGCTCGAAAGGATGACACAGATCGGCGCAGGAGGGAGGTGGGGGAAGAAAGATAAGGCGGTGAGAGAGACAGGATGGGAGATATTTGCCAAACAATGAGTTATGAAGTTTTAACATAAAAAAAAAAAAAAAAAAGTCTACCAAGTCACCGTATAAAAAAACAAAAATAATCAATGTCCTACTTTTCAATTCCCGACAAAACTCAATACATGCATTTCACGACCTCAACTGTTCTTTTTGTTGGTGTGAGTGTGTTACAAACACACCTTTCTTTTTCTTTTTTTTCATTGGATCATTCTTTTATATCACCCACAAGTGATTTTAGAAAAAACAATAAAGCAAGAAGAAAAAGATGCTTTTGTTGGCTGTAGCAGTTGGAGTGGGGCCGTGGAGAACCAAAAAGGAAAATAGTTTGACTTTGTCAACATTGGAAAGAATCTTTTAGCCTCATTGATTTGTTGTCAACCACTAGCTTAACACACTTAAAAATAGGGGATTGAGGAATTCAATTTAGGGTGGGTGATTTGAAACTATAAATTCAACATTTTAAAAAATTTTCCTTTTGTTCTTCCACTTACCACTAATTAACAATCATATTATCTATTTTTTTTAAAAAAAAATTAAGCACAAAAAATGTTTACTGTTCAGTGTTCACACAAATGTCACAGTGATCACTAACTATTCAGTATTCACAGTTCACAAGTGCCAAAAACCACACAGTAAAAAATTGAAAATGCACTGGCAGCATTGGGATAGCCCACAGGGACCACTAACAACTCGATTTTCTATGTCTTTGTCTACTCTCACCAGTCATTCAAACAATTCAATCACCATTATAACTAATAAAATATTAAATAATAAAGATTAAAGAATGTGCTTGCTAGTACCACTTTACCAATACCTATGTGCTATGGCTTACTAACTTTAAGTTTCCAGACTAAACAAGCAAACTCAAAGTGTTGCAGCAGGGGTTCAGCTCTTGACTCAAAGGTGCTAACCACGTGGGCAGGGGTTCGAATCCCACCAACCGCCTTCTAGGGAAGTGACTTAATGGAAGGAAACTCTCGTAACCCATCACACCTGCGAGTCCAAGAGTTGTGGGTTCGAGTAGTGGTACGCCCCATTATTGCCCAGATGTGCCCCACGCTATGTCAAATTCAGGTTTAAGTGGGTAGGGACAATGAACGCACCTGCGAGTCTCTTTTTTTTTATTATATAAAAAAAAAAAAAAGTGTTCCAGCAAATATAAAGTCCCAGAGTCAATTAGTCAAACAAAGAAACTAAAAAATAAAAACAAGCAATGAAGCAAAACAGTCAAACAGAGAGAGTGAGGGACTCAGCCACTCAGGCACTCGGTGAGAGGCTGAGAGCGTAGGAGAAAGTGAGACCGAGAGAGATAGAGAGTCAAATACCGTGCTCCGTGCCGTTGTCGTCGCCCGTTGGTCTAGTCGAGAGATCGTGCCTTCGTGGTCGAGGAAACCAGTCGCTGTGACGACGTGCCGATCTGTGTCTAGGAAGCTTCGAATCCGTCGATCCTTCGTCGTAGATGGAACCCAGTCGCCGTTCGCTCTCTCTCTCTCTTCTCTCTCTCTCTTTCGAATGGTAAAGTAGAACGAAAGTTAGGTTTCTTTAAAATAAATAAAAAAATAAATAAAAATTAATGTTGTTGTTGTGATTTTATTTGGGCCGATGATAATGTTGTTGTTATGATTTTATTTGGGCTGATGATAATGTTGTTGTTGTGACTTTATTGGACTATTGTGGATATTTTTTGGGCCCTTTTTTTTCTTTTGTTATTTGGGTTTTTGTGTTTTTTTATTTGGGTTTTTTTGTTGTTTAGGAATTTTGATATATTTATATACCTGTAATTTTTTGTTGAAACGAAATTAAGGGTGGGCATTCAATAAAATTCATATTTTTTTGGGTATATATATACCTAGTAATTTTTTTTTTTTTAATTTGAGGGTGGGCAGCTGGTCACACGTTAGATCCGCCCCTGCTTAAAAACCACAATTTTCTTTTAGCTCGTTTTACACACCACTTTGCTACAAACTTCTTCTTCCTCTTCAATTTTATTTTGCTCTCTCTCCGGCTTTCTTTGTGTGAAACCAAAAAGAAATTTTTTTTCTTCATTCCCTGAAAAGGAGAGGCATTATATTAGAAGGTTGTTCTTGAACCTTTGTGAAGAAAGTGCGTCCAACACAAAGACATTTGCTATAGTTTAATCCTGGTGGTTGTTTCGCCGAAAAGCCGTTCGCACCAAGTTTCACTTCGGGTGGCGCAAATCAACCTTTAAGGACAACACTATTGCGTGATTCTATAGCTTGGTGAGATTGTTCCTAAACTAATTTTAAGTTTTTGTTCAATCTATTTTTTGGGTTAATTATTTTCGGATTTATGTTGGTTTTCTTTGAGTAAAGTTTGTTCATTCTTAAAATATTTTCAACACTTTTAACTTCACAGGCTCACACCCAAGCCCACCATAAATTGCACTCAAAATCTTACAAAAACAAAAAAACCAATCGAATCGCCCAATGCTAAAGAAGGGCCGTCGTTTTTCTCAAAGCTCTCGTTGTAGGTAATAAGATCAGCGCTCATCAATTCTAAAAAAAAAAAAAAAAATCAGTGTTCATCAAAACCGATTTGGTGATTATTCATCGCATACATGCCGGGGTGGACATGAATTTATTTTAGGATGGACTGGAGTTAGATTGGACTAGGGCTGGGGTTTGTAATTGGAATTCAAACTAGGTTAGGGTTAGGAGTATTTAAAAAAAAAAAAAGGGAATTAATCTTGGATCTTCACTCGAAAGTTTGATACATTCACGATTTTTGGATCAAGGAGGAAAATAGAATTGGTGCAAAATAAGGAATTAAAAGAAAATATATAGATTTAATTGAGGAAATCCTGACCTCAAATAGATTTGACTGAGGAAATCTTGACTTCTAGATATAGGTTTTCCAAAGAAACCCAAACTCTCAAGAATGTTAAAGACTACAAATATTTTTATGATTAATCAGATGATTTTATTTTCAGAGAATTGAAGGGAAATTTATACAACTTAATCTAACTTCCAAAGTAATAAAATAGGATTGTACCAACTAAAAACAAGGAACTAAACAATGCCCTCAAGATCACCGAGAACACCATCGTAAAACCATCGTCGCCTTCATCAACTCGAGTTTAATTGTGCACCTCCTGGGTTTGAACGAGCACCACTGTGCGTCAACCTTGCGCAACTGGGTTTTGATCGCGCACCTCCAGGATTTGATCGTGTCTTGGATTGGGTCTTTGACCATCTCATCTGAACACTAATTGATGTCCAGTGAAGCCAAAACCTTTTATGACATTCGACATCGCACCCCGTGGGCAGAGCGGCACTGTTAACCCCAACAATCCCTCCCCCAACAACATGAGGCTCCCGCGACTCGAACCCATGAGCTTGGCTTTGATACCATTTCTTGGATCGGGCTTTTGACCATCTCATTTGAATACCTATACATGGTAACACTCAACAACTTATACAAATATTCCTAAAAATCATAACTACTTGATAAGCAACCCACGTTCAGACTTGCACTCCCTTGACATGGACTCCCATGACTCAACAATAACAAATAGCTAATTAATGAAAATGCCCACAACTTTTATGAAATGCACACAAATGACTTCCACTCCATGCACGTAACAAAGTTATATGACTAAAACGCATACATCGGTACATGATTAATTATTATCTTTGTGCTGGTAGTGGTACGGTAGGTATAGTGCCATAACCATGCACTTCTTAAACTTCTCTAACTTGTACCGTCTTTCTCATGGATAGTAGAGCTCTTCTTCTGGGTGGCCATAGTGGCAATGACTGCAGGAGTGCAGGTTAATCATGGCCTCTGCTTGTTTTCTTTCAACCCTGCTTGAAAGCAACCCATCCATAGAAAGAACGTGATCCTTGTTCATGAGCTTTAGCTGTGATAACATTATTGCTCAACTACTGAACTTTATACTGAGCAGACATGGAAACTTTAGTTTGAAGAATTCAGAATCTTTGAACTTTATTCATATTTCATACGCCAAATCTGGAATCCAATGTTACACGTACACTTTTATAAAAGTATGTGTAGGTCGCTATTGCGGATCGGTCTCAAGCATGCACATGCTTTGGCTAACATGAGATCTCAGTTAGTTCACTTTACTGTTTTTTCTATTCGGGGGCTAGTTGTATTTGATAACTCGAAGGAGTTTAGCCTCCGTCTTGTACGGAACTCATTTTAATCATGTATCCTTGTTTACCAAAAAAAAAAAAATTGAATCAAGTTTGATGTCTAATTCAGTATTTCAGTTCATGATAAAATCTAACTATCGTCCTCAGCTGGAGTAAAATTTTAATACAAGCTTAAATTTGGGTTCAATTTCGAAAGCATTTCATTAAACAAGCCCATGCCATCTTCAAAATAATCATATGATACAGTTTTAATAATATAAATTTATAGTGCCCGATTGCTGATAATTGTTGACAATAAATTTTAAGTCTTTGAAAAAACTGGAAAAATTTGTGACAAATTGTTAGTACGAAATTCAAAAATCATTATGCAGCGAATGAGCTAGCAAAAAACACCGATAAAAGGCTAACACGTAGACTAAATAATGGTCAAGACTAGAACAAATTAGAAGCTAACACGTAAACCAATCAGAAAGAAACACGCGTTTATTAACTTCAATAACCACACAGATGACATTTGGCAATTGGAATTATGCACGTTGTGGAGTCAAAGCATGTTCTTGGAATTTCTAACTAACAGGCCACGATTGAGGCAATTATCAAGTAACAAATACTATTTACGTGGGATTTGAAAAGAAAATTAAGGCAAAATATAACCATTAGAGTCAGACTATAAATAGAAGACTTAGGCATTCAGAAAATGACACCACAAACCCCCCAAACAAACCCAAAGGGAACTTTTGAGAGATCAAAAGAGAACGAGTCTTGAGAACCTTTCTTGAGAACTTAGAGAACTGTTACTTGTGAGAATTGTAGCTTTTAGTGTTTATCAGAGACTAGTTAACCTAGAGAGAAAGTGTGTTATGATTGATTAGTTTACATGCTTTTAAGTATTCTTTCGATTTATGTGTTAAATACATGAGAATGTACTAAGTTTACGTGAATCTTATTTCATTTCATACACTTGTTACCTCGATTTGATCTCGTATTACCTTGTTTAATGCTTTTGTCTTCAATATGCACTATTTGTTACTTTTAGGTTTCGATTCAAGTATGATTATGATTGCCATGATGATTTCGCTTTGGGATTAAGTTAATTAATTAGTTTTATTTGCTCTTCATCATTTACTTTATTGCATTTTATTTTTCTTGCTTACTTGCATTTAATTATTGAAGTCCTTAGGGCAAAGACAAGCACCAAGCCTGTCAGCCCTTTTAAATTGAAGTCAGGTTAAGGTTCTATTGTAAGGCATTAGACCCTCTGCAAGCATAGTTATTTGTTTTCTTTAAAAAAATTAGCAATCATTTTTTATAATTTCTAGTTTGGCAACTACTACAACTTAAAGATTGCAAACCCAAGTGCAGGTTGTCACAAAGTAATAATTTCTCGGAAGTCCAAGTGTCAAACCACAGGGATTGGTGGGACAAAAAACACTGGTCAAATGAAATAAAGAAAAATCAATGCAAGCAGAACTAGAAAGTAAAACTTATTGAAGTTTTCCACTAAAAGTGGAGCAATGACTATTTTTTATATTTAGAAGAATGAAGGAAAATACTAAAGAAATACTCAATTAATAAAAAAGGCCAAGGCATTAGGGATCCACCTAGCAATTCATTATGTTTTTCTTTTGATTATCATTATCTCAATTAGAATTAAGTGATGACTTAATCTAACCGGAATGTATAGCATTAACGAACAGGTAAACAATTTTTCACATGGATTAAATATTTTTGGAGGAAAAAGAACAATAAAATCTGTATTATGATGTTACAGGGACTTCATGCATTCTATATAACCGGAGTACATAAAGAATCACAAAACCTTATAAGCATGAAATAATTTCTCAAACTGAATATTATCCCACCAGAAGTATTTAAT
The DNA here is from genome assembly GCA_014362285.1 of Fagus crenata. NCBI lineage: Eukaryota > Viridiplantae > Streptophyta > Magnoliopsida > Fagales > Fagaceae > Fagus > Fagus crenata. The sequence goes on along the minus strand of BKZX01024766.1, from coordinate 2,850 downwards.
CATAAACATTCAAACCATGATCAAATAATCAAAAGACTAACAATAACAAATTATTAAGCATCACCCCTAGCCTTGATAACATCACCCACCAACCCTTTTAATATTCTTTAATTTCTCCCCTTTTGGTCCGTGTATCACAGCTTCCTTCTTTTGGGCTTGTTTACATTCAACATATTATATGGGAATTATTCCCATGTGATGCATGGACTTAGTGATGATGTGAGATTGATGTACAAGTGGGCAAATGGCTAGAGGATAATGGACCCTACATCAATAAATTAAGTATAAGTGAGGCATGTAGAATTTTTAATAAAATAAAACACGTAAATGAATAATTTTCATGTTATGCAATGATGTGGAAAAATTGTCAAACTTTACGTGTAACTTAGGAATTTTATGTAAGAAAATTCTATTAATACCTTATGAAAACGATGTCAAAATGTACAAAATCATGACTTATCAGCAACAAACAAATTGGCGACCATAGTAGGAGTACTATATGCCAATAAGAATACATCAAAAAAAGAGAAAAAGTAGGGAACAAAAGAGAGGGATGAAAAAAAAAAAAAATTAAAAATTATGCAGGGAAAAAAGAGTTGTTTGAGTAATAAACTGTTGTAAGTGGGTTCCATTTACTTTAGAAAGAATTACAAGTAAAAGCTATAATCAAAATCCAAAATATTTTGGATTCTGACTTCTGTTATAGAAATGAGAATTTGCAAAATGCATTCTGCCTAGAATGCATTTTGCATTTTTCAAAATCCCAACCAAATATCTAAGATTTTTTATAAAATGTATTCTATGTATAAAAATCCGTGAAATCACTTTTAAGTAGAAGATCCAAACACAGGCTTATTGTGGTTGGCCTCATAAGTTATATATATATATATATATATTTTTCCTCCTAAGTGGGTTTGATTAGTCAATTTAACTATTTGCCCCTTGACTGATAATGGTTTTAAATGCCCTTTTGTTTTTTCTTGGATTTTTTATTTTAAATCTTATTATTGTAATTATGTACAATGTGTTTGATTAGGCAAGTAAGGATTATAAGAGCATTTTCAACCGATCATCTAAAATATATTTTTGGTTAAAATAGAGAGTACTGTAACAAAAAAAAAAAAGACTCCCAACCGGTTCTAGATCATTTATTTTACAAAAAACTATCATAAGCGGTATTAAAACTCTTTCTTTCTTATTTTATTTAATATTCACTTTGTCTCTCTCCTTCGTAGCTCTGCTCTTTCTCTCTCACATATTGCTCCTAAGCTAGAAAGAGAACTGATGTGACTTAGAGTAAATTATTTGTTTCTATGATCATCAATAATGACTTATTCATTTGAATCTGAGATTAACATTTACTAGTTACTAAGTACTTGAACATGTTCATTGATGGACACCAATGCACTATCTGCTTAGATTTTAGGCTTCGATCTTTTTACTATTTGATGAATATGAGGTTCAATCTGCTTCCTTTGATGAGATAAAGGATAATTTAACTTGCTCACATGCAATGATAACTTAGAATTTGTTCTAGTAACTTAAAATGTGCCTTTTTTTTTTTTTTCCTGCACTTTACTTCTTATTTGCTTGCATATTTTAAGTCTTGTTATTAAGGCAATTATTGAATCTTTCTTCCATTTTGGTACGAAGTCAGATTATAGTTCTTAATCTTGTAATAAGGCACTAGAACGTTTGCAAGTTGAAAACAAATAGTTATTTATTCGTTTCAAATAAATTGGTGACCATTCTTTATAAATTCTAATTTAGCAACAAACAATTATGATATGTGGATAACACTTATCCTTCAAGCCGCCTGGATTGGAAGCCACATTTTGGTTCACTAGCAAAGTGGCTACTTGAGTCGTTAGTCCTAAGGCACCTTGCGTTAGGAGCTTTTCGACCTACAGTCCTAAGGCACTTGTCAGAGGAATAATTTCCAACCCACTTAATTGCAAAATGTTGCATGTCTTATTGTTTTATTATTTATTTTAAAATTTAATTATTTTATAAGAAAATAAAAAATAATAGGTGACGACAAATTGTGATCGATAAATATTAAAAGTGGAGACAATGAATTTTATTCATCTGTTTCCTCGCAAAGCATCTAAACCAGCTTAAGACAACTTTGGCAAGTATATAGCCTTGGCCATAATTTCTTATGCTTTGTGTACATTTGCCTAATCTTAGGAGGAGGGGGAACACTTAGGTTCTGTTATAGGACTTTTGTTGATTTTGATAAAATTTGTGTATTTTGTGGTAAATGTTGTATCTATATTGATAAATGTGTATTTATTGTTATAAAAATAAAATGTGTGAATTCTGATAAAATTCGTGATAAACAAAATTACACACATTTTACCACACCTAATAAACATTTATATAGACTTACATAATATTTTATCACAACATATAAATATTATAAATTCTGATGGAGCCTATAGCTCGTCTTGTGGCCTAGCAGGTGGTGGTGGTCTTCTTAGGGACAGCAATGGCAATTGGATCCATGGCTTTGCACGCTTTTTGGGCAACTGCTCTAGCACTATTGCTGAGCTTTGGGCTCTCAAAGATGGTCTTACTTTAGCTCACAGTTTGGGTTTTTCCCTCATTTCCATTGAATTGGATGCTGAAATGGTGGTCCTCCTTTTAAAAAACCCATCCACTGTTAACTTAGTAATGGAACCTTTATTATCTGACTGCAGGCACCTATTGCAGCTATTTGACAACCCTGTGGTGCAACATGTGTATAGGGAAGCAAATCAATGTGCAGATGCTCTTGCATCTCTAGGTCTTAATCTACATGTTTCCTTTATGGATTTTGTTCACCCACCGCCTGTGGTGGAGACTTTG
>BKZX01024754.1:0-12202 GCA_014362285.1 Fagus crenata | reverse complement strand
TGGGATTATCCCTGACAATTTGTTTCCTTCTAAATGTATTCCTTGCATTTTCTGAAACTTTCCAAAATAAGTAGGTATCATGCCTGTCAAAAGATTCTCTTCTATAACCAAGCTAATTAAGTTTATAAGATTCTCCAATGTTGCAGGAATAGTACCTGATATTTGATTGCCTCCAAAATATAATCCAGTGAGTTGTGTTGACAAGTTGCCTATAGAATTGGGTAAAACACCTTCAAATTGGTTTCCTGCGAATGCCAATTTATTCAGTTTGCTACAGTTTGTTAGAGGTGTTAAGAAGTCCAAGTCCCTTCCTAGCTTATTGGAACTTAGATGTAGGAATTCAAGATCTATTAGATTTCCTAGATTAGTTGGAACTGACCCCACAAATTTGTTCCGGGCTAGATCAAGTTTTCGAAGCCGAGATGCATTGCATAAAGAACTTGGAATTGGCCCAAAGAATTCATTCTCACCAATAAAAAATATCTGGAGATTAGGGAGAGTGAGGCCTATGTTCGCCGGAAGAGTGCCAATAAATTGGTTACCTGCCAATACAAAGTAGCTGATAGATGATATATTGTAGAGAGAGGAAGGGATCATACCGGCCATTTTATTGGTTCCAACTGTGAAATATTCTAAGCTTTTCAAATGGCCTATGCTTTCTGGAATATTTCCCTCTAAATTATTATAGACTACCGAAAACTCCATGAGCAACGAAAGATTTCCCACAGAAGCTGGGATGCCTCCTGTCAAATTGTTTCCACCAACTAGAAAAGAGAAAAGCTTGGACAAAGAGCCAAGCTCCATGGGGATTTTCCCAATAAGTTTGTTCTCGTTTAAGTCCATTTCCCTGAGTTCGGAGCAGTTGATCAAGCTAGCTGGCATTCCTCCTGCCAACGTGTTACTTGAAAGCTGGAGATGTTGCAGTCGAAGCAAATGACCAATTTCTTTTGGAATTTCACCATTGAAGCTGTTGTTTTGGAGGTTTATGGTCCTAAGAAAGGTGAGGTTGCCAATGTATGGTGTAATGGTTCCACGCAATTTATGGCCTTCTAGGTCCAAGGCTGTGACTCTTTGATGGCGGCGGCTGCATGTAATTCCATGCCAGTTGCAGAACTGGATAGAATCATTCCATGAGCTAACGATTCTATATGGGTCATTAGCAATGGCTTCCTTAAATTTGAGCAAAGACAAACGATCAGTCACATTTGATTGAGTGATAGAAGAAGTAGTAGGTTGCAAGAATAGTAGGCTTATTGTAAAGATAAAGAGTAGAATCATATGAAGGTAAGTAGACCTTAATGAGCGAAAATTGGGGTTATGGAGCTTCATTATTGTTTTGAACAAGCAGAAAGCTGCAGGTGAAATATTAGTAATGGGCCTAATGGCAGAGCTAATACCCAAGTTTGTATATTTCAAACACCCCGGGGTCAACACTACCGTCCGATTTGTGTCGTTATCAATTTATCATTCACTATCGTCAATAAACACGGCACATGGGTTTTGCTTTAATTATTCAAATCTCCCTCTCTCTTATTACATCAGACTTGGTTTAGAGATTTGTTTGTTTTCCTCATCTTCTTAATGATATTATCTTTCAAGCTGCGAAATAGTCAAAAAAAACACCGGCACATGGTTTGAACTATACGGTGATCATTAATGGTGATGTTAAAGGCAATAAATATCTTATTGGATGAGAAATGAACTGTGAAGGTGTGTGATTTCGGGTTATCTAAATTGGACGCCACTAGCATATCATACAAAGAAAAAACAATCTTTAAAACATCATTCATTTTTCAAGATTTGTGAATTGTGAGCCCCTTGGGCGCAGCTAGCGACCTTTGTGTCAGTTTTTTTTAAAAGATTCTATTTTTTGGGTTTAAATTATCTGTTGTGATACTGATACATACATCATACATGAGGAATATTCAAGGCACTAGACATTACATTTCGTATTTCTATAACTAGATTGTGCTTTTCAAAAGTTTTACAACTAGACACTTATAAGTTTGTACATATATGAGCAAGAAACTTGCCACGTTGACACTTTTTAATACACTTAAAAAAAAAAAACATTTAGGATTTAATATCCTTCTCCCAATTATCGATTTATCTAAAAATAAATAAATAAAGTTTGTACATATATGCTTTTGATGTATAAATATATAGCTCTCTTTTATATATATATATATATATATACATATTCATTTTAATAATATTAATTTATTATAGATATTGAAAAAGTTTTCACCTTAGGTTGTATTTGTGTAAAATGGAATTTTTCCCCTTCTAAAGGTACTTTGGTAAATAGCTTTAAACCCTAATTACACATTGTTATTTATTTATAATCTTATGTTGCCCTAGTTCTCTACCTAGAATACAAATCTTTTATCTCACTTTTTGTATTCCACTTTATACTCTATCAATCACAACTCACCACGTGTTGTTTTTTTTTTTTTTCTCATATAAAATAACTAAGATTTAAAATAGAGAAAAAAAAATAATAATAATAAAAAACAATCTAACATGTGGTATATTTCAGTTGATGGAGCATAAAGTAGGATACAAAATATGGGTAGATGGTATTTATTCTTCTACAGATTGGTAGCGGCCAACCACACCTTATTTTCTTTGACTCTCTTTCCCTCTCAAACTTTTTAAGCCAATCCCCTTCTCTCTTTCATTTTGGCCTCACCAACCTCAAATCAATTTTGTAAGGGTTAATCTCATCCTCAAAAGCTATTGAGAATTGCTAGGAATCATTCTTTTTATTTTTTTGATAGATACGATGAGATTTGAATCTAAGGCGTCTGTTACATGACAATTACTCTTTATCATCAGATCAAGACACTAATTGGTTTTTGGTATAGGCGGGATTTGAACCCGAATCCCTTATGCAACAACAAAAGACTATATCAGTTGAGGTAACTAGAACCCACGCTAGGAATCATTCAGAACTATCACTTCTTAACTTAATCAAATAAAATCCAAGCTGAATTCGCTAGATTGAGTGCTCCAATGGTATGTTTAAATTTGTGTTCTCTATATTTATTGTTGAACCCACGTGATATTGCTTCTATTGTATTTAACTTCTAATTATGTTATGTAGACTAGCATAGTTTTTATTTTAATTTTTAATTTTTTTATTATGACTCTGGGCATTCGGACTAGCTTGCGCTCACCTCGATTAATCCCAGAGGGACACGTAACACCCTACTAGACAAGTGTATTGCAATAGTCGCAAGTTAGACTTTGTCTTGGGTAAGTGGCTCTGAGTGGACTCGAACTAATAACTATTGGAGTGCACACCAAAAGCCGGACCAGTTGAGATACCTCTCAAGATTGGACTAGCATAGTCTTTAAAATGTAAATGTGGGTTATGTGGTTATTTTATGTTTAGACCCATAATGGAATGGGTCAATTTTTAGACACAAGAGGAAGGTCCTACTCTTACCACATATATATGGCAATTGGCCCATTAGGTTGTTATTGACTATTGGGAATTAGGGTTAGAGACTAGTTTTCCCTCTACACAGTCTCTTTTCTTTTGCAACCACCATCAAGATCAAGAATCTAAAAACTCTAATGGAGGGTTCATCATCAAGTGATAGAGGTTTGTTCTCAACCCAATTTTACACATGCTATGAATTGAGAAGAGATTTTATGTCATAAATACTGAGTTTTGTTCTTTTATTTATTTGGGTTTCTCATTCGGGTCATACAACCCGCAACGCGTAAATCAATTAAATTCACACACACTGTTATGGGAAAATTATTTAGTAATTCAGGTCTAAAAATAAATACGTAGTCCCCCTCTCACATGAATGGTAGGTCATACCATGAATTTAATTAGTGGGACCCACTATTTATGTGGTGGGATCCACCATTCATATGAGAGGGGGACTACGCCTCCACTGTTATGTTATGAATGCTTTTTGGCCATTTATGAGATCTGAATAGTGAACAAATGGGAACAAAAAGTGAACGTCGACATAAGAAGACAAAAGGGTAAATATTAAGTGCTTAAGGGTGATGTTATCATGGCCTGAGAGAAGGGGCTGCGTGAAATAAACGGAAGACCTGGGGCACTTGGATAAGAGCCAAATTTGCAAAAAAAAAAGCATTTTTCTATGTTTTTCGGCCAAACATGCCTCTTTTGATATTAATTTAAAAAATAGATGGATTACAAATCGTCATTGTGAAAGAGGATTTTTCATGTGAAAGTCGTCTTTAAGAAAGAAGATTTTTTATTGCCTTTTTCATTTATAATTTTTCACGTGTGTTTTCAAAATTTCAAAAAAAATTATATGAAAGTCATCTTTACAAAAGACAATTTTCACATGTTTTTTCAATTTAAAAAAAAAAAAAATTATATGAAAGTCGTCTTTACAAAAGAAAACGTTCACGTTTTTTTTTCAAATTTCAAAAAATTTATATGAAAGTTGTCTTTTGTAAAGACGACTTTCATATAATTTAAAAAAAAAAAAAACAAGTGAAAGTTGTCTTTTGTAAAGACAACCTTCATCTAATTTTATTTATTTTTTTAAATTTGAAAAATACGTGGAAGTTGGTTTTGTTGAAAGTTGTCTTTCCTAAAGATGATTTTCAATCACCATGTTTTTTCAAATTAACAGCAATAGGGACATGTTTGGCTGAAAAACTATAAAAAATGCATTTTTTGGCAAATTTGGCCTTCGGATAAGGGGGAGATATAAAAGAAAGATATCTATCTATATCTATATAATATATAAAAGTAGAAGACATGAGCATTAAAACCTAGAATGTCTTACATCATGACAAGTGACATGTCTATCTATCGTTTATATTTCCCAAGTGATACGTTGCTTAACTAACTTGACTTAATGTAATTTATTTATTTATCAAATGCAAAACACCAATTATTTTTTTAAATAAAAAGAAAAATTAAACAACGTATATTTTTTGTTTTTATGTTTTGATTAATTTCAATTCATACCAAACACTTTCAAATAAAAAATAGATAATAACGAATTATTTAAAATAAGTCTCCTATAAAAACAAATAATAACAAATTCTTTAAAATAAGACTCCCACTATTAAAATACATGTTAATAAAATACGAAATGAATTTTTTAAATTTCCCAAGTGATATGTTATTTACTACTAAAAGATATTTTAATAAAACAGATAATCACAATAAAAGTAAGATATCTATCTATATCTATATAATATATAAAAGTAGAAGACATAAGCATTAAAACCTAGAATGTCTTACATCATGACAAGTGGCATGTCTATCTATCGTTTATATTTCCCAAGTGATACGTTGCTTAACTAACTTGACTTAATGCAATTTATTTATTTATCAAATGCAAAACACCAATTATTTTTTTAAATAAAAAGAAAAACTAAACAACGTATATTTTTTGTTTTTATGTTTTGATTAATTTCAATTCATACCAAACACTTTCAAATAAAAAATAGATAATAACGAATTATTTAAAATAAGTCTCCTATAAAAACAAATAATAACAGATTCTTTAAAATAAGACTCCTACTATTAAAATACATGTTAATAAAATAAGACATGAATTTTTTAAATTTCCCAAGTGATACGTTATTTACTACTAAAAGATATTTTAATAAAACAGATAATCACAAGTTCTTTTAAATAAATCTCCTACTACTAAAAGATATCTTAATAAAATATACTTATCGAAAAGATATTAAAACAATTAGTTCAATTATCGCTTCACTTAAAAAAAAAAAAGGTCAATTTAACGATCAACACCATTTAAAAATAAATAAATAAATAAAAATAAATCTATTACTACTAAAGGACATGTTAATATGTACTTCTCTAAGAGATATTAAAACAATTAATTGAATTTAATGATTTTAAAAAGAAATAAAAATAAATCTCCTACTACTAAAAGACATCTTGATAAAATTTACTTCTCTAAAAGATATTAAAACAATTAGTTCAATTTAAAAATCAAAACCAATAAATCTTATATTATATAGATAACGCCCAAACACAAAAAATGTCCTTAAAAAAAATCAAATTAATTCTTCTATTACTAATAGACTTCTTTCAAATATTCACTTCTCTAAGAGATATTAAAAACCAAACATCTGTAACAACAACGCCCAAACACATAAACTTTCTCTTTTAAAAAATTCATATTAGACTTCTTTAAAAAATTAAATCCAAAAATTCTTTGAGAAATACGAAGAAAAAAAAAATTGTCCAATTAATTCTCCTACTACTAATAAAACTCCTTTAATAAATTAATGACCAATCACAAGAAGAAGAAAAAAATATGCTACCATTTCAATAAGTTAAAAAAAAAAAAATAGTCCAATTAATTCCCCTACCACTAATAAAACTCCTTTAATAAATTAACAACCAAACACAAATAAAATTCCATCCTGAAATTCTTTAAAAACAACGACCAAAAACAAAAATAAAAAACTAATCTGCCATCGATTCAATAATAATAATAAAAAAGAAAAAAGAAAAAAGGCTTTTAAATAAAAAGTCCAATGGACATATTTTGCTCATTTTCATCGTTTTAGTTTTCATATTTATTCTTGGGTAGGTATCATTTTCTCAACAATGTTAGACCTGACTTTTTTCTTCCTTTGCAAAGCAGTTACAGAGACAAGGTTTGGTTTCTCTTTAAACAGAATTCAAGGAAGCAAGATTTTGGTATTTCTGATGGAATTTGATTTCTTTACTAGTAACGTTGATTTTATCTATGTGCAAAAGACGATGTTGATGGGTTTTACATTTAAGGTGTTTCACCACACTAAGCTCCATCTATTATTAATACAATCCTCAACTCAAAACTCAGCTTCTTATGTATGGCCTTGATTATTCTTATTAATTTTTAAATAAATTCTTTTCCCTTCTTCTCTTTACTTGATACTAGATAGTGTACTACTGTTTTTATAAGGTTGTATGTGTTGGGAAAGTGCCTCAAATTCCTATTATAAATTGGAAAACTAATTGAGTTTCTTTGATGAAGAATGAAAACTAATTAAGTTATTTTTTGGTTTCCTTGGTGGGGAAGAAAAGGTGAGTCTTTGGTTTGGTAGGAAAGACTATTCTTTGGCGTGTAAGGAAAGTCTATTCCTTGTCCACCAAGGAATATAATTGAAGTCTTATAAATAGATAGTTTTGCAAAAAATTCAATGGTTTGGAGCCCTAGGGGTCCTCCCCTATAGGGAGGGCAAGAGAAAAAGTACCACATGAAAAGTGCAACTGGAAGTAGGTTCTTGCCTAGGGTTCCTCCCCTATAATGAGAGAAGAAAAATTATGGAGCGTGAAACCAAGAGAGAAAAACGAAAGATTTTTTCGCTTGGGAGGTAGCGCAAGAAGAGAGACAACAAGGTTTGGGTATTCTTTGAGGTTTATGGGTTAGCGCACAAACTTAGGAGAATTTGGGATACTTGAGTTAGTGCACAAAAAAGAAGAATTTGTGACGCTTGTATTAATGCAGAGAAGTATCACAGACATACACATGAGGTTTCTTCTAGATAATTTGTTAAGTATTAATTCCGAGAGAGAATCTATTATTGTGTTTGGTGAGCACCTCAAGTTAAGGCATAAACTTGAGAAAAACTATTGTAAATGAATTTCATAATAGTAAATTTATTCGAAGTTTTTCCCGTGGTTTTTCCCTTCAAGGAGAAAGGGTTTTCCACGTAAATCTTTGTGTTCTTATATGTGATTGATATCTTGGTAATTGATTATAATTGTTTGTAGAATTCATTAATTCACATAATATTAAATTGTGATCCCAACAAGTGGTATCAGAGCTTCCGATGGCCCAACAAGTGGTATCAAAGCTTCTATTGCCCCTAACGGTGTGTTGTTCATATTTGTGCGTAAATAAATTGTTGCTCATATTTGTCTAATGCTCATAGTACGCTACATACAGTATGGGTATTCAGCCCAGTGGCAGTCTCTCTTCCCAAAAAGCCACACCTCTCTATGAGGGTGTGGGTTCGATCCTCGGGATCTTCAAAATATATGTGTGTGTGAGTTTAGATTAGAATTTCTGTCATATATATATATAAAAAAAATAATAATAAAAAGTTGTCAAAGTACTACTAATTTGTCCTTAATTTGTGATTTTAGAAAAAAAAAAATGGAAATAAATAATAAGGTAATTTTGCGAAAAGTGGAAAGTGGAGACAAAGAGTCTTATCTCAATTATATATATAGACAGCCACTTGGGTATTCGGCCTAGTGGTAATCCCCCACCCCAAAAAGCCTCATCCCTCTATGAGGGTGTGGGTTCGATCCTCGGAATATTCAAAATATATATATACAGATACTAATAAAAATTAAAATAAGATAATGAAATCCTTCACTTCCTCAAATCTAAACAAGTGAAGTTTGGACTTCTTACCAAGAAATTAGATATGGAAGGATATGATCGGATATAATTGAATTTCCACTAGTACACACTAGATGCTTATGGCTTCCACCTACATATTCAAAATTTGATAATTTCTTGCATCTCCACCTCATCCTTGGTCATTTCGTGGAAGGGTGTCACTTGCCAATTCTTCTGTCCTACGAAGGCCTTTCGTCAGGGTAATCCTCTCTCTTCATATCTTATTTTTCTCATTGGATGTTGTAATGTTGGCAATGAGATGATCCTTGTGTATGAATACATGGCATGTGAAACCTTCTGTGATTATCTTTACAACATTAATAATCTGCCTCTTTCGTGGAAACAATGACTCGAGATTTGTATTATGGCCAAAGAGAATTGGTTCATTGGAACAGCCAAGTGGAAACGTTGATTACAATGAAATATGTAATAGAATATTAACGAGATTAAATGAGTTATTAATGAAAATAATAGTTAAAGGGTTTTGTTAAACTTTAAAGATGAAAACAATATTCTAGCCTATTAAAATGGTTTTAGTATACTACAAAATCATATATATATATATATATATATATTTTCCATTTGTTCTTAGTATGTTATGTACTGCACAATAAGTCATTAATATATATATATATATATATATATTTTATAACCTTGGGTGTCTGGACCAAAGTTTCGCAAATACGTACACCTCGACTAGTCCAGGGGAACACATAACAGCTAACACCATACTAGTCTATCGTGGTGGACTCAAACTAGTGACTATTTGGTAGTACACCCAAAGTTGGACCAATTGAACTACCTCTTAGGGTTAAGTCATTAAAATAATTAAGATAGTTGCTTAAGGTGAAACTTTATTGCCAAAGTTTAAAAAATAATACTTCAATTAAAATTCTACTATCAAGAATTTTTTGAAATTTAAAAGAAGTTTTATAATTTATTTTATATTATTTTAATAATTTATCATAATTAAAAAAAAAACAAATGTTCATACACGTTGTGCTAGCAGTGTGGTTCATTATTTTGTCACGTAGCTAATTATAAGTAAGTTAAAATTATTAACATAGTTTACTTCAAGTAAAACTATATTACCAAATATTTAAATAAATTAAATAGTAATTGTTTACATGTAAAAATATATTATATAATAATATAATAAGATGACCATCATAATGTGGTAAATTGGTAGTTATATTATGTGTGTTTTGTCAAAAATTACATGCTAAAAACACGTGTAATTGTTTACATACTCATTGAAAAAGAAGATAATAATAGGATGTAACTAACAATTGTACATATGATTTTTTATTCTGATTATCACATGAACATAATATCAATATAGGGTTTAATCTTTAATTCCAACCTCCCTAAATTTTAGGAAATATTATGAACTTTTCCCAGCATTATTTATATGGAATCTCATCTTCAAAAACATATTAGGAACATATTGATATTACTCGCAATTTGATCTTAATTTATTTAAGATTTGAGTTTTAAAACATGATTAAGCTTAATTTAGTTAAGCCAATATAGACAAGTTCTTTTAAAAAAAAAAAAAAAAAACAATTATGTTCTAAATTATAATCCATTAAAAGCCCCATAAACCAAACTTTTCTTTCACATTCGCCAACCTTCTCTCCCTCTCTATCTCTGACACTCTGTCCATTTGAAGACCAAACTTTGAAGAGGAGCAAGGAGCTATCCTAGTGACGTATCAGCGACGATTTATTTATTAATGGTCTTAAGTTATTTGCAACGACGATTGTTACTAATAGCGACGAAAATGTCGTCGCTGATGGTATTATAATAGCAATGACAAAATGTCGTTGCTGAATTTCTAATAGTGACGGAGCAATAGCAATGACGATTAGCAACGACTTTGTCATCGCTAATGATAATTAGCGACAACTTTTAGAGTATCAGCGACGACTTTGTGTTGTCGCTAAAGACCAAATTTCTTATAGTGCCTGAACTGTCTCTGAAGTTCTCCAAGTCCCATTCTTCTTCTTCTTTCGTTTTTAAGGCTTGTGTTGGGTATTGGGTTTGGATGAAATATAAATCTTTCATCCCACTTTATGCTCTACAAATTTCAATTTGGTGCGTGTTAAGGAAGGTGAAAATAATACATGTTAAGTTTGTGATTGATTGATTAGTGGAGTATAAGGTGGAACACAAAAATTAGGCTTTCTCTTCTTTTTTTTTTTTTTCTTTTTTTTTCAGTTGTAATTTTTAATTTAAAAATGATCGGCCACATTATTTAAAATATGTCAAATTATCTTTTTGTGAATCACGTGGACAAATAACTTACATAATTGTATAGAAAGACCAATGGTGTTAATTTTTTTTTTTACTTTAAGAATCAATAACAATCATTTTTAAAACTCTAGAGACTAACCATGCCCGTGTCAAATTTAATGGATCAAAACACAAATAAACTTTGGGGACCAACCATCCATTTTGGTGTAAAAAAAAAACCCTGTGAAATTAGAGAAGCCAATAAACCAAATAAGCCAACTTTAAGACATACAATATAGACATTAAAGAACCTACATCCACCTCCTAATCCATCTTTTCAATAAGCTGCAAAACTGTTGGAAGTATCAATTCGACTGATGTATCGAAATCCCAAGCAATAGTTAGAAAAATAATGTTATGCATAAGATGAAAAGTTTCAACTTTTCAAAAAACAAATTTTTATCTCAATCATCTGTTTAAATATTATTAAAAAATGCTTAAAAAAAATTATTTCTTTTCATTAGACAGTAGAGATGAAAAATCATTTTTCATTAAATGACCCACGTTAAAAGTAAGGCTGGTGTTGGAAATCCAAGCCAGTCCACCTTCCATAGGAAGCTGGTATTGGAAACAATCATTCTTTTTTGTTAGTTTTTTTCTCTCTTTAAGAGAGAAAAATAAAATAAAAAATCTTTTCTTTTTTTCTTCTATGTAGAATGATCATCCAATGGATGCAAGTGGCTAACTACTACCAAAAGAATTGTTAGAAAGTCAATTGAACACTTCACGAAATGATAATTATGTGAACACTTAAACTTTAAAGTCTTCGTAGGGGTAAAGACTTGGGAAACTTACTTGAACGCATCACACTTTGGTAACCATCTGAAGTCTTTGTAGTTAGTAGTGGTTGACCTTGACAGCGGGCTTCCACCAGCAAGCAGGATATTTAGAAATGATGATTTAAAAAAAAAAAAAAAATTCTCAAACTTTCTCTAGACTCTAATACACAACGTCCATGAAATTCATCACTTGATCAATGATTCTATTCTATGAATAAGCTTGAAGATTCAGATAAGACCAGATCTTTGGTCCTGACAGAATTCCTTTGTAGTCTCCACCTCTAACAAATTAAAATGTAACATTTTAAAAGTTAATGAGAACATCCCCAAAATCTAAATCAAAATGGCATCATCAAAATTGTTGACATCACAATGATAAAACAGACATAAACAAAAGAGTATGTCTCTTAATATCAGCACTGCCCATTTACTACCCCAAGTTTCAAACTAATCTTAGTTATGCTCCATAGTATTCTAGCTTGTAATTAACAAAAGTTTGGTCTTGAATTGCCTTTTGTTTCTTTATTGAACTGTGATATCTATAATTCACTGGCTTCTTTGACCATGCTTTCAAATAAATTTCATGACAAATTGGGTGCAATTTTAAGAAGTGGACATATTAAATTCTACATATTGATTTCTGCCCCTAAGACTAAGAGTCATATCTGTCCAGGCACATACTAGAGTTTTCAGTGGACTGACTGATCAATTGATTAGTGACCAATATTAGCATGTTACCTTTGG
>BKZX01024750.1:0-12458 GCA_014362285.1 Fagus crenata | reverse complement strand
AAAAGATAAGTGTTCAAGAGGCTTGTTTAGAGATAAGACTAGCGAAAAAATACTAGTTATTTCATGCTTATGTGATGAAGTGTTCAATTTTTTTATTTTTTTTTAGCAATGCTACACACACAACATTTTCACAACAATTTTACAACAACATGGATTTGGCATGTTTTTATTAGTTCTCATATGGACCCAACACTTATATCACTTTATCAGTTACCATTCATAATTTGACACTTCAGCATTATTGTGAAAATATTATGTCCCTAACTTTATTGCTTTTTTTTTTTTATTTAATTTTAATTTTTTGTTTTGGGTACTCCTAACGTATTCATGCAGAAGTACTTAAGGGGTATCAATACATGGTAAGTGTCCTGTAGACTCCATCATATTAGGAGTAGCCGTGCTTCATAGCCTTCCTATTAGGCAAAATAGCTTTTTGCTACCGTGATTATCCGTATTGAATTTTTTAATGTTATTGTTGCTATTTGAATATTTCCCTTTTTTCTGTTCTCTCATATCACCTCTCTCTCTCACTGAATCATCACTCTTTCCTCTCTCTCTCTCTCTCTCTCTCTCTCTTTCTCTCTCTCACGGAAGCTCAGATCAGAATCAAAGTGGACTTCTTGTCATATTCATTAAATTTCCCTTCTTTCTTTCTCATGGGCTTTGATTTCTTTTGTATTTTCTAGTTTTGTACCTATCGTTGCTGAGAAAATTCCTCCATCCGAAAATTAAGTACAATGGGCATGTTTGTGGATTGTGGTTAGTTGTAGAAAATTCCTACAGTGATAGTGATCATTTGATCATCTGGTGCAAGGATATGTGAAACCCACCATGTGGGGCTTTGTGGAAGAAGAAAGACCATTGAGATGATGGAGGAGGAAAAAAGAAATATGGTGGGTGGGAGATTGGGACTTGGTTTGATTCGATTAGGGTGAGAATAGAAATGTGTGGTGATGGTGAAGGAAGCTAGGAAGACTCTGTGACCAAGGAAAGGGAGAGAAAGAGTTTGTGGTCGTGGATTTAGATAGAGAAAATTCAAAGACTTAAACACAATCATAAAATGAACAAAAAATAATAGATGTAAGAAATTGAAGATACATACATATAACAATTTAAAGCCAAAAAAAAAAAAAAAAAAAAAAAAAAAAAAAAAAAAAAAAGATTTACCTTTAGCATCTCTATGAAACTTGAGCTAGAACATAGAGGTGGTGTTTGAGAGAGAACTTTGAGTTGGGAGAAATCACATAAACAAAACATCCTCATTGAGAATCATGGCCACTGATTTTTACTCCATGATCATCTAGTTTTATAATCTGAGGTTGGATTCAATTCAGTTTTTGAGAGAGAAAGAGAGAGAGGATAGTAGTAGAGTCGACATTTTGGGAACTATAAAGTGATATTTTTACTGTCTTGGGGAGTTTCCTTTATAGTTAACGAAAACTTGCTTCTGTAATTATTTTTCGGCAATGTAAGAGTTGACGTGAAAAGTTGTATCCTTTCATCCAAACATAACTGATTGTCCCTTACCGCGTGAACAATCATATTAGTTGATACTGTTAAAGACTGAAAGTCTGTGTATTGTATTATGTGAATAATATAGTATAAGAGAGAGCCTTTATATAGGCAGAGGTGAGAGTAATGCACAAGTAATAAGAGTGCTATACAAGATAGTGTATTGGGCCTAAGACCCATTGGGCTTATATTCTAACATCCCCCCTCAAATTCATGTTGGGTTAAGAGACACCAACTTGAGTTTGGAAATAAAATCACGGAAACGGCCTGGAGACATAGGTTTGGTGAATATGTCAGCTAACTGGTCCTAAGAAGCCACTGAACGAAGTTGCAAAGTACCCTGTAGTAAGTGATGACAAACAAAGTGACAGTCAATCTCAATATGCTTGGTACGCTCATGGAAGACGTCATTGTGGGCAATTTGGATGGCACTTCGATTGTCACAATGGATCGGAACTGCAGTAGAACAATCAATGCCTAAGTCTTAGAGAAGCCAACGTAACCAAAGGAGCTCAGCAGTGGTGTCAGCAAGTGCTCGATATTCTGCCTCAGTACTGGAACGAGCAACAACAGATTGTTTCTTGCTACGCCAAGAGATAAGGGAGTCACCAAGAAGAAAATAGTACCCTATAGTGGAACGACGGTCAGTAGGATCCCCTGCCTAGTCGGCATCAGAATAAGCCTGAAGAGTGAGCGATGACTGAGATGAGAAATGAAGTCCATGAAACAAGGTGCCTTTCAAATACTAAAGAATCCGAAGTACAACAGCATAATGGAGAGATCGCGGTGCAGCCGTGAACTGGCTAACAAAGTGAACAGCATAGGAGATGTTTGGTCGAGTGACAATGAGGTAAACAAGACTCCCAACTAACTGTCTGTAGAGGGTAGCATCAGGAAGTGGTTCTCCATCATGAGTATTCAGGCGATTGTTGTATTCGATGGGTGTGTCAACTATCTTGCTGTCTGTGATTCCAGCTCGAGAGATAAGATCAGATGTGTATTTGGCTTGAGTGAGATAGTAACCATCGGAGGATGAAAAGACTTCAAGACCAAGAAAATAACTAAGGGGACCCAGATCCTTCATCTCAAAGTGCTGACCAAGGAAGTGCTTAAGATCCTGGATGCCCTGCACATCATCACCAGTAATAATCATGTCATTTACATACAACAAGAGAAGGGTAATACCATGATCTGAGCGTCGGAAGAACAGAGCTGAATAATATGAACTAGCTGAAAAACCATGCTGAGAAATGGTGGAGTTGAACTTGGCAAACCAAGCTTGTGGAGCCTGTTTAAGACCATATAGAGCCCGACGTAAGCGACACACTTTGTGAGAAAAGCCTGGAGGTTGGGAGAAACTAGGAAGGAGCTGCATGTAGACTTCCTCAGTTAGTTCTCCATTAAGAAAGGCATTCTTCACATTCATCTGAAAAAGTGGCCAATGTCGGGAAGAAGAAACTGCAATAAGTGTACGAACAGAGGAGAGGCGAGCCACCGGGGCAAATGTCTTCTCATAGTCAATGCCATACTCTTGAGTGAATCCCTTGGCAACAAGACGAGCCTTGTAGCGATCAACAGTACCATCTGATCGAGTCTTGATCTTGTACACCCACTTGCAACCAATAGTAGATTTACCAGCTGGTAAATCAACCAGATCCTCTAGCTGGTAAATCAACCAGATCCCAAGTACCTGTCTTTAACAATGCATCAAATTCTTCTTTCATAGCTTGCTGCCATAAAGGGTCAGAGGAGGCCTCACGAAAGGTGTGAGGTTCATGTAAGGTGGCAAAGGCAGAAAAGCAATGAAAGTCACGAAGATGAGAGGGAAAAGTACTTACCCGATGAGAGCGACGGGGCTTAAGAGCAGTAGTGTTGACAGGATTCGCAGCAGGGGCAGAGAGAGGAGACTCGTCGAAGGTAGGATCGGCTGTAGGAGACTCATCAGAAAAGGGATCAGCAGGGGGAGACTCGTCGAAGATGGGATTAACTGACTCAGCAGAAGTGGAAGGAATCTCAGGGAAGAGATTTGGTAGAGGATCAGCCTGAGAATCAGAATTACCTGCAGAAAATAAAGGTAAGGAATAGAACATCTTGTGTTCCCAGAATACCACATGCTGAGAGACTCGAAGACGCTTGGCGACTGAATCATAACACCGATACCCATTTTCTTCAAGGCCATAGCCAAGAAAACAACATAGCTGAGAGCGGGATTGAAGTTTAGTACGCTTATGTGGTTGAAGAAGAACAAAACAGACACAACCAAAAACCTTGAGTAGACTGTAGTTTGGAGCTGTGTCAAACAACTGTTCATATGGTGTTGTGTTTTGAACGACAGGTGAAGGGCATCGGTTGATGGTGTACACTGCAGTGAGAGCAGCTTCACCCCAGAATGAGGCAGGAGTAAAGGCTGCATTGGTGAGAGCCCTAACAGTATCTAGGATGTGACGGAGTTTGCGTTCAGCTCATCCATTTTGTTGTGAGCTGCCAGCACAAGAGGTATGAAAAATAGTTTCATAGTGTTTAAGAATAGTAGAAAAATCAGTTTGTCTATATTCTCGTGCATTGTCAGAGCGAAATACCTTAATAGCTTTAAAATACTGAGTCTGAATCATTTTAGCAAAATCATGATATATTGTGAGAACTTCAGAACGATTTTTCTTTAAATAAATCCAAGTGTAACGAGAAAAATCATCGACAAAAATAACAAAATATCTTGACCCCCCCACTGTGGGAACAAGAGAGGGCCCCCATACATTTGAATGAATAAGATCAAAAGTTGCAGAATCAATAGACTCACTATTATTAAAAGGTAAGGCAGGTTGTTTGCCGAGCTGACATGGCATGCAATCAAATGGATTGGAAGAAACTGAACCTAATAGACCCCTTGATACTAAGGTTTGAATACGAGGAAGAGAAACATGACCTAGACGAGAGTGCCATAACTCGATGGAGGCAGAAGCAGCAATAACAGGGGCGAAGACTGATGAAGACGGAAAGTGAAGGGAAGTAAGCTCAAACAACCATCCAACCTTACGCGCGGACCCAACGATCTGCCCCGTCCGAGAATCCTACATAAGACAACCACGAGAAGAAAAGAACTGGTTTAAAATAAGTTTGGTTAGTTGGCCAACAGATAAAAGATTAAGATGTAGTTTAGGAACACAAAAGACATCAAAGATAGATAAGTTGAGAGTAGAGATGGAGCCGACATGACTAACAGTCATGGCGGAGCCATCAGTAGTGGTAATAGTAGATAAGACAGGAGGAGTATGGGCACTTGCGAAGTGAGGATTGTTCGTCATGTGATTGCAGCAGGCAGAATCTAAGAACCATTCAGAAGAGATACCTAGTGTCACAGAAAGAGCAGGATTGGATGCACTGGAAGACAAATCTTGAACTTGACTAAAGAGGGCTTGCAGATTTGCTATGCTGTAAGTAGGTGTAGTCAATGAGATAGGATCAAAAGATGCAGCATCGGATGATGGTACAGACTCAGAGGCAGTCAAGACTGTAGAGCATTGAAGAATGTCGGCACGCATGTTACATCGATCAATAGTGTGATCGCGATGTTTGCAAAAGGCACAAATAAGATGAGAATTCTTCTGATTTGATCGCCTGTGAATAGGCTTAGAAATTTCACTTTGAGCCATAACGAAACCTCAACTGCAAAAATAGACCACAAAAATGAAATTAGCACGAAAAACTGGGTAGGAAGCACCTGGGTTGCAAAAAGTCAACTCTGGAAAAAATCACTGGTCAAAGTCAACGCCAGAAAGTCAACGATCAAAGTCAACGCTGGTCAACGGTCAACACTGGTAAATGGTCAACGGTCAACGTGGTCAAGTTAACTAGGGTTGACCTGGCACTTGCTGACGTGGCACTAGGGCTGACGTGGCAGTGACTGTCTAGGGCTGACGTGGCGCATGAAGAAAGGCTTGACGGCGCTGGAACTTTGGGTGGCGCGTGGCGGCGCGTGGTGGCGCGTCCGGGCTCCGATAAGGATGATTCTTGCGCGGTTGGGTCGAGCTTCTCAAGATCTTTCCAACGGCGGGGGATGTGTCGTGATCGGAGTCCGGTAGCGGGAGAACCGAGGATAACGGCGCAGGAACTTTGGGCGGCGCGTCCAGCGTCATATGGGGTTGATTCTTGCGCGGTTGGGTCGAGCTTCTGGAGATCTTTCCAACGGTTGCAGAGGTGTCGTAATTGGAGTTCGGTAGTGGGAGAACCGAGGGTGGCAGCAAGTCTGTTCGGCGATGAATCAGCTTCTTAGTAGCGCAGGCAACCGGATGTCTAACGGTGGTGGCTAGGCTATGCCGAAGACAGCTGAGGCAGCGGAATAACGCCTGGAAGGACTAGAACTGCACAATATTAGAGTTTTAGCTCTGATACCATGTTAAAGACTGAAAGTCTGTGTATTGTATTATGTAAATAATATAGTAAAAGAGAGAGCCTTTATATAGGCAGAGGTGAGAGTAATGCACAAGTAATAAGAGTGCTATACAAGACAGTGTATTGGGCCTAAGACCCATTGGGCTTATATTCTAACAGATACAAAAAAATTCGGTAAGAGTTTGAATTTTCACAGCATGAGTTTGGTTGCCAAGGAAAGCCTGCCGCTACAAAAACCATATTATCTTGTAGTGATTGTAGCAGTTTGTAGTAGTTTATTTTATTTTATTAATAATATGGGCAAGTCCGAACTTTCAATGACAGTATGACACATGCAGACATGCAATCCCCTATCTTACACGCATCAGGTAATTACTAGCTCAATGATTTTGGGAGTGATCCCAAAGAGATCGGTTGTTAGGATTATATGCTTTGATGCCATAAAAAATTATTGCGTCAGAAGTTTAAACTTAAAAAAAAATGATGAATTTAACTACTTAACTAATATTCTAACATTGAGATCATCACAGGGATTGCCATCTATCATATGATGATCTATGAGACTTTAGTTTGTGTTGAGTTAATGTGAATGGTCTTTCTTGTGTTGCTTTAGTTTGGTTGAGAACAAACGAAGACTTAGCAAATTGGATGGTTAATTATCACTTAATTAAGATCAGGTGATTGTGCCCACTAGGCATTTTGGCCTAGTGGTGTAGTCCCACTTCTTTGATCCTCACCCCTAAAAGGCGTGAGTTCAATCCCCAACTTATTATACAAAACTAGTATAATGTGTACGTGTTTATTTCTATCATCAATTCAAAAAAAAAAAAAATCAGGTGTTGGGGATGGGAGGGTCTATTGATTGGCTCGTTGCTGGTGATTCTCACTAAATAATTCTCATCATGTCAAATTGATGTCAAGGAAGACAATCCATTGTATTATATTTTATCTTCCATACTAAATTTATCCTTTTTAAAGATTCTAGCCACTGCATTTTCATTTGAGTGGTGTAATAAGTAATAACCTTTGACTGAGCTCTCTATAAGATTTGCATATCTGATTTTTTTTTTTTTTAATATTTGCATATCTGATTAATTACTTTTTTTTTTATAAACAATCTATCTATGTCTGCAACTACTTTCATATTCATTTTTACAATTTGCTGAAGTAGCAGGTTGTAAATGATATATTATTATATCAACAGGGACGGGCTAGTAAAAGACTGGTAGGGGCCATGACCCTTTTCATTTTTTTTTTAGAATTTGAATTGAAAATATAAATACTTGTACCTATTACCCCTTTAAACAAATTTACACTTGAGCTCTTAAAATCCATTTTTTTTTTGTTTGTTTGTTAATCTAGCCAATCACATAGCCATTGTTCCCAAACAAAAAATACCATTAGGCTAGCAAAGCAAATCTCAAATCCCTAACAAGCCAACAAATCACAATTCCCAAATCACAAATTTTAAACACTAAACAAATCCTAGATTAGTTGTGGTTTGTGGGACCGTGGGGCATTTTTTTTTTTTTTTTTTTTTTACAAATGAATGATTTTAAATATATTAAGATATGCTTATTTTTTATCTTCTCTTTTATTGATATTTTAAAATCGTTGGATTTTCAAAAAAAAAAAAAAAAAAGATTTGTGCTTTAGCCTTTGTTAAAGTTTAAATCTTGGTTTTGTTGCTGTATATCAGAAAAGTTGTTAGTACTATTTGCATTCGCAGAATTTTTTCTTTAATCAACATGACGTGGAAATGAGTGACTGAGTGTGAAAATGGATTTGGCGGTAGACAAATTCGTAGAGAAAAGGGAGGCTATCTAGAAGCCAAATGCATCAAACGGTTCTCATTAGCTATAATGTTAGGTGAAAAAATAATAAGATAGTTTAGGAAAAAGAAGCTAAAAAAACCTGAGGTCCGGGCTGGTGGGAACTATCACTGCAATTATTGATGGGTGAAGAATTGACTAAATAAAATCCAAATGCCCGACATTGACTCGAAAGTGGAGAGTATGTAAAACGAAGACGTACAATCATTTATGTAAAACGAAAAACGTCCTGTTAACAGTGCTTGCCCCTTCCATGGGTCTTTGACTGCCCCTGCCGTGGGTCTTGTCCTGGCTGTGTGTGAGCTTGCTTGCCTCCATATCGTGCCCTCATCTGCCCAGCAATTGGGTCTCAACGGTTCTCCCCATCCCCTCCTCCCGCGACTTTAAACATGAAGTAAATTTAAAGTTGTTAAGATTTTACTTTTTTATTATTTATTTTTTTTATTTGATCATAATGTTATCTTATTTTAAATCTTATTTAAATTTTTAAATGATGTGATATTAAATACACATTTAAATTTATAAGATGTAATCTGAACAATGAATGAATCTATTTCAAATGAAGAGTGGTCTAAAACCTTTCATAATCACACCTTTCGTTTTTTTCACGTTGATACCCCACTAGTGATTACGTGACCTGTGTTCATGGGGAAATTACCGTATCCTCTGTGAGTTTGGTCCTCCCTACTCACACAAATTGTGAGTCCATATGTGGGACTCACATCTGTGTGAGTAAGGAGGACTAAACTCCTGGAGAATGCAATAATTTCTCATGTTCATGGAGGATTTTTTTTCCATATTTTTTCAAGAGTTTTTAAAGAGCACTGCCATACAATTTTAAGGGGTAGTTTAACTGGTCTGGCCTTAGGTGTGCTTCTCAATGGTTATTAGTTTGAGTCTCCTTAGGGCCACCTACCCAAAACAAAACTTTGCGCCCAACGATGTAGCCAAGATTTCAATTAAATAGGAGCCGAAGTATAACCAATTTTTTCTTCTTCATGAAAATAAATTAACATCCATTTTATATTAACAAAATAGGGTTATTCTACAATACCCACACTCTTTTTGTGGGTATGGTACCCACTCAATTGGTACCATTAAATGTGATATAAGTACCATCATATGTGATGTTGGTACTATCCAATGTGATATTGGTACTATCTGATTTTTTATATATATATTAATTTAAATAATAAATAAAAATGGTAGGTATCATTATATGTAAGGTAGGTACCATAATATATGACATTAGTACCATTAATGTGAAATTTATCTATTAGAGGTACGGTACCCACATGGGTACTGTAGAATTACCCTAACAAAATATTAACAAATGAAATGACACATAATAACTATTTCTTAGTACATTTCAATGTTATTATCTAATCAAATGAAAATTGACTTTTTTTAAAGAACGAATGGACACTTAGCAGATTGGACGGTTACTTATAACTCAATTAGATCAAGTGATGGTTTCTTAGCGAAAAAAGAAAGAAAATGATATTTCTGCACCACTGGTAAAGAAATATCAAAATTGTTGCACAATATTACTTCATTTTATATTTTTCCGCACCAAAAGAGTGGAAATATCATTAAATGGTGCATAAATAACACTGCCCAAAAATATTAAAAATAAAAGATCAGGTGATTGTTTGGTCCTCTAGTACTTATTGAGGCATATTATACAACTACTTGGGTCAGTTTGCAAGGGTTTGGCTCCCTCTGAGGATGGGAGTATCTGATAGGCTCGTAAATTTATCTTTGGTTTAATGATTCCAGCTACTGCATGGTGTAGAAAGAATAAGCTTTGACTGAAGTCACTAAACTCTCTAACAAATTAAGATTTGAAAATCTGATTGACTACTGCATTGCCTGCATGAGTAGAGAAACAATTATTCTACGCATACATCCATTTTCACATTAATTTTACAATTTGTTGAAGTCATAGAATAAAAGTGGTAAACCTATCACTATTACAATAATACATTGATGTACTGTTGCATTTTTAGAATTTTTCACTAATCACTACGTGTCACTTCAGTATGTCGTGAAAATAGATGTGAAAATAAATGTCTTGTAACTTATTCTACTCATCACTTTCTTGGAAATAGGTGTGAAAATAAATGTCTGTAACTTATTCATGGAAAAAGGGCACCAATGGACTTGTTTATTGTTGTTATTTGAATATTTCCCTTTTTTCAGTTCTCTCATATCACCTCTCTCTCTCTCTCTCACGGAAGCTCAGATCAGAATCAAAGTGGACTTCTTGTCATATTCATTAAATTTCCCTTCTTTCTTTCTCATGGGCTTTGATTTCTTTTGCATTTTCTAGTTTTGTACCTACCATTGTTGAGAAAATTCCTCCATTCGAAAGTTAAGTCAGATGTGCATGTTTGTGGATTGTGGTTAGTTGCAGAAAATTCCTCCAGTGATAGTGATTTGATCCTCTGGTCTAAGGATATGTGAAACCCACCATGTGGGGCTTTGTGGAAGAAGAAAGACCAGAGAGATGATGGAGGAGGAAAAAAGAAATATGGTGGGTGGGAGATTGAGACTTGGTTTGATTTGATTAGGGTGAGAATAGAAATGTGGGGTGATGGTGAAGGAAGGAGGACTGTGTGACCAAGGAAAGGGAGACATCAGTTTGTGGTCGTGGATTTAGATAGAGAAAATTCAAAGACTTAAACACAATCAGAAAATGAACAAAAATAATAGATGTAAAAAATTGAAGATGCATACATATGACAATTTAATGCCAAAAAAAAAAAAAAAAACTATAATAAGATTTACCTTTAGCATCTCTATGAAACTTGAGCTAGAACATAGAGGTGGTGTTTGAGAGAGAACTTTGAGTTGGGAGAGAAATCACATAAACAAGAAATCCTCATTGAGAGACATGGCCACGGATTTTTACTCCATGATCATCTAGTTTTATAATCTGAGGTTGGATTCAATTCAATTTTTGAGAGAGAGAGAGAGAGGATAGTAGTAGAGTCGACATTTTGGGAACTATAAAAGTGATATTTTTACTGTCTCGGGGAGTTTACTTTATAGTTAACGGAAACTTGCTTCTGTAATTATTTTTCGGCAATGTAAGAGTTGACGTGAAAAGTTGGATCCTTTCATCCAAACATAACTGATTGTCCCTTACCGCGTCAACAATCATATCAGTTGATACCAAAAAATTCGGTAAGAGTTTGAATTTTCACAGCATGAGTTTGGTTGCCGAGGAAAGCCTGCCGCTGCAAAAACCATATTATTCTGTAGTGATTGCAGCAGTTTGTAGCAGTTTATTTTATTTTATTAATAATTTGGGCAAGTCCGAACTTTCAATGACAGTATGACACATGCAGACATGCAATCTCCTATCCTACACGCATCAGGTACTAGCTCAATGATTTTGGGGGTTATCCCAAAGAGATCGGTTGTTAGGATCATATGCTTTGATGCCATTAAAAATTATTGCCTCAGAAAGTTTAAACTTTTAAAAAATGATGAATTTAACTACTTCACTAATATTCTAACATTGAGATCATCACAGGGATTGTCATCTATCATATGATGATCTATGAGACTTTAGTTTGTGTTGAGTTAATTTGAACGGTCTTTCTTGTGTTGCTTTAGTTTGGTCGAGAATGAACGAACACTTAGCAAAATGGATGGTTAATCATCATCATTAGGTATTTTGGCCTAGTAGTGTAGTCTCTCTCATTTGATCCTCACCCCTAAAAGGCGTGAGTTCGATCCCCAACTTATACAAAACTAGTATAATGTGTGCATGTGTATTTCTATTATCAATTCAAAAAAAAAAAAAAAAAATCAGGTGTTGGGGATGGGAGGGTCTACTGATTGGCTCGTTGCTGGTGATTCTCACTAAATAATTCTCATCATGTCAAATTGATGTCAAGGAAGACAATCAATTGTATTATATTTTATCTTCCGTACTAAATTTATCTTTTTTAAAGATTCCAGCCACTGCATTTTCATTTGAGTGGTGTAAAAGTGATAACCTTTGACTGAACTCTCTATAAGATTTGCATATCTGATTTTTTTTTGTTGATAATATTTCCATATCTGATTGATTACTCTTTTTGATATACATATCTGATTGATTACAGCATTGCCTGCACGAGTAGATAAACAATCTATCAATGTCTGCAACTACTTAACCGAAAACATTTAGATTCTAAAGCTTCTCTCTAATTTCTAATTTGACATTAACTCCACGTGTAGTTCCATCCACTAAAATTATATCATTTGTAAAAAGCATACACCAAGGGACTTGTTGAATCGATTAGTGAGCTCATCCATCACTAGTACAAAACTATATGAACTTAATGCTAATTCTTGATGTAAATCTATAGTGATAGGAAGCTCACTTGTAATGCCTTTACTTGTTCCTACACTAGTTAGACTTATAAAAATAATAAATAGTCTTAAGGGGCTAAGTGTTATTTTTAAAAATAGGAACGAGTTTATGACATTTCTTCAAACTTCGAGGGAAGTTATTGTAATTTATCATTTTTATAAAATAATGTAAACGAGACCAAAGAAAAACACATGGGAATGATATGGTTTGAATTTAGATTGTTTTCAAATACATTTTCGTGCATCACACGAGGTAGTGTCTAGTTCAGATTAGTTGTAGGGTATGGAGATATTGACTAAGAGCCGTTCTTGGGAATGATATGGTTTAAATTTATATTGTTTTCAAATACATTTTCG
>BKZX01024749.1:0-21491 GCA_014362285.1 Fagus crenata | reverse complement strand
TTTTTTTTTTTTTGCTAAACAAGAAGAAATTTGCATTAATCACAACTATGAATATCCTTCAACTAAGCCTCGTACACTGAGGGAGGGAGGGAGTCAATATTACAAAAAGTACAGGCCTGTGAATAGGAAGCAAATTCGGCCAATCCATGAGCGGCCGAATTCTCTTCCCTTCTAACCCACATAAAATCTACACTAGTAAAACTATGTAAAAGACACTTGACATCATGACAGATTGCAGACAAAGTCCATGAGCAATCATCTAACTTCCCAATACAAGCATCTATACAAATCTTTGCATTCCCTTCAATGATACAACTTTAAAAATGGTGGCACTTTGCAAGTTGTAAAGCCCATAACATGGCTAACGCCTAAACTACAGTAGGATCTTTAGTAAACATCTTCTTTGTAGCAGCCAAAATAATCACCCCATTATCGTCTCTACCAACTACAACCAGTGTTGCTTCATTTCCCAATAGAGCAGCATCTGTATTGAGTTTGACGGTATTTGTCTATCACGTGTGATTGTGAGGCGAATCTATTTTTTGACTTAAATGCATTGTTGATCCTCAAACTTAAACTTGTAAGTGATTTTAGTCCTTGAAGTTTAAAGTGATCGCTTTTAGTCCATAACAACTTAAAATAATATCTTTTAATCCTTATAACGTGATGACATTTTAGATTTTAGTTTGACTGCATCATCTAAAAACATCATAGACAAATTTCTCATAAGTTAAACTTTAAGAACCGACTGAATATTTAAGCCTACTTCTTCTTCTTCTTTTTTATCAATGGGGATCATTTGGTGAATTTGTTTTATTTTTTCCGAGTAAATCAATTGCACTTATTGCATTTAGTTTTTGGCTATCATAAAATGCTTTACTTAAAAATAAATAAATCATTGGATGCTGTCCTTATTCTTATGTTTTAAGATTTTATTTTATTTTCTTTTTATCTTATTAGTAGATAATTAGGTGAATTTGTTTTATTCATTACGGGTGTCTAATTTGATAATATAATTTTGGCACGACATCAAGAAATAATTTTTTTTACTCAAACTTACTTTAGGAGGAGGAAGTTATAAAGTACTAAATTATTAAATACCAATTAGAATTCCCGGATCAAATGGATTAAAGCAACTTGACCAAAATAAATTATAATTAAATTATATATAGTATTCTTTAAATAAATTGTAATTAAATTTTATGAACCTTTTATTTATTAATACTTCTTAATTGAAAATGTATCACATATAAATATTTTTCGCTCAACATTTCCACGCTTAGCAACTATTTACATTCGTAGTTACAAAGAAGTGAATAACTACATTCCCACTATCCCCTATGTTTTTTTTTTTTTTTTTTTTTCCTCACTATTCTAATATTTAATATATTTATGGAATCTTTTTATGGAAAATTTTACTACTTTATTTTTTCTTTTTGCTTTATGGATCAATGGATGATTTGGTGAATTTGTTTTATTCCTCATGAATTATTTGGAGTTCATTTTTATTTTTGAACCTTTTAGAATTAAGATTATTTAGTTAATTTGGAGATTAGATGAAATTATTATGTGATTAGATTTGAAGACTAATTTTGTTTGCTTTGAAAATTTACTATTGCGGGTCAAATATGGATTGTTAAATGAGATTTGAGCATGTTGGTTTTACTGTAGTGTGAACTAATCTTTTTGTTTTTGTTGCAGGGGAACAGAGAGGCCGATAATCAAAAGATATGAATGAAAGTGCGGCTATTCTTTTTCTTAACTTTCTTTTGCGAAGATATGGAATGACAACATATACTAGATTTTATAAGTCTAATATTAATGGATACTCTAACTTGCCAATCTCCTCCACAACAATGACAATGCTGCTACCAACATGATCGAAATGAATCAAAGAAAAAACTTAGATTAGCCATTTACCACCCAATTATAAGGATCTTTTCATTTTCTTTATTAGACATTTTAAATTCTAAATAGCCATTAATACTCATATACAGCATACATGTCATTATGCTGATGTTGATTATAAATAATGCTTTTACTGTGTCGTATAGCTATATGGGTTTGATACTTTGATTTGGTATTTGGTCAATGTAACATCAATTGTTCATGAATCAGCATGAATGATAAATACTGCATGTGGATAAGTATGAGCACCACCTCATTTTGTAGCGAGCATTTGACATTGTAAAGCATAGGTAATAAACCTTTACTTTGAAGCAAACATTATTCCTCACATCAAGCTTGGTACAGTATGCTTAGTTTCCGAAAGAACCACATGATAGTTTCTTATTCCATACAAAAAATATTAATCCTTCTATATATGTATTTGTTTTATTTATCTATATATTAATCTCTATCCCTATATATTAAAAGAATATGATTCTTTGGTGTCTATTTTTCTATACTATCAAAAAATACCCTAAAAATGTCAGTAACATATTTTTAACATTGTCAATAAATAAATAAATTCCTAATATATTAAAAATAAAAGACTCCCTACAATTTTGATTTGTCAACCCACGTTGGAGTCAAATTTTAAAATAGTGCCCCTTCTCATGGAGATAAACTTGAAACTTTTCCATAAAAATAAACTAAAATAAATTTGAAACAGTTATCACCACGATTGGATAGAAACATAGGATAAGTTTTTTTTTTTTAAAATCCCCCACTGATCCACTTTGCTTTTGCGAAATTCAAATTTTAAATACAATATATACACTCTTAGTCTTTGGCGTTCACTAAACAAATAACTGAAAGTTTGGTCTTCTTAAGGGTATGGAAAATTTGCATATGCTCATACCAAACAAGTGGCAAGAGGAAAATTTTGCTTTGTCAAATATTCACCTTTGGTAAACCTCAAAACCTAAGCATGCTGTACCAAGAAGCAGGTATTGAGAGAGCTATATCCAGTTTAAAATAATCAGTAAGTCTTGAGGAAAGTGCAGTGTTTCTTCTTCGTTGTTTCTTTCCATGCATTGTTTTCCTTATGGTCAAAATCAGTGCTTTATTAAAAAGGTAGGTTGGTTGTTTGCTTTTTTGAAAAATGAAATCAAAATGCGTATTTAATACAAACCTCGGTTTGCTTTTTGTCGGCCAATATGAATGAAGAAAAGAATTTTTTGCAACTTTTTCAGAATTTTT
Organism: Fagus crenata; assembly: GCA_014362285.1. Classification (NCBI taxonomy): domain Eukaryota; kingdom Viridiplantae; phylum Streptophyta; class Magnoliopsida; order Fagales; family Fagaceae; genus Fagus; species Fagus crenata. The sequence goes on along the minus strand of BKZX01024749.1, from coordinate 18,347 downwards.
AAGAAGTTACATAAGAGACAAGTATTATGAGTTTATGAATGATATACAAGCTGAAGTCAATTTCTTTGCATGGTTTGATCATTATTTTAAGCCAAAACTTTTAGCCGGTAGAAACACCAATAATTCTCTCAATTCTCTCCGACAAAAAGAAGCCACACATAATAGTCAAGACACTATCATAAGACACAAGTCCACATATAATTCTAGCTATAGGCATAACAATGTATCCACCAACAATACAAGTTATAAAGGAAGCCTAACAAAACAAAACCCAAAAATCTCTAACAAAGTAACGACAAGCCATATCCTGCAAAAAGAAAATACTATTCCACCTAATACTATTCCACCTACCATTCTAAACACTAAAGAGAAAGACAAAAACACTATTCATCAAACATGCAACACTCACGTACATTATAGCTATTTGAATTCAACTTCTGACAATATTCCTTTTGCTACAACACTACCTCTCATCAATAATACAACCCAACAAGACAAACATAGAATGATGCCTTTGACTTCAAATTATCAATTCAACAACAATACCTATTTAGATAAAAAACAAATTATCCTAAGCCAATATGGTCAGATAAACACTATAAAGAAGAATAAAAAAGACAATAATTACAAAGATAAGAAAAAGTCAAAAAAAGAAACAAAGCAAGAAAAACAAGATGTAGGTTCGCTGCCACAAGAAGGATCACCGACAAGAAATAGTAAAAACAAAGAAGAATTCAAAAATGATGCGATAGGTCCAGATCCACTAACAGAAATTCCTAAAGAAAAAGTCAAGAATAGAGTCTTATGTTACAAATGCAATAGATTTGGTCATTATCAAAATAATTGTAAGCCCCCCTAAAAACAAGTCTAAATTAAATATTCCAAAATTACATTCGGAAATAAATATATTAAAACATGAAATACAAGAAATTAAAAATTCAAGTTTTCAAATTACGGAAGAACAATTAGCACAAGAAATGGTAACATTAAAAATAAATAATAATCACCCACAAAATTCAGGTATAGAAAATGAGGTTGAACCAAAAGAAAATTGCAAACAAATTGTTCAATTAATATCCCAACCAACTTTCAAAGAAACTTTTCTAAATACAATTGACAAGATGATTTTTCAAAAATGATACACTGAAGTAAAAATAGTAATAGACAAAGAATATATTTTTGAAACTGTTGTTTTATTAGACACAGGTGCTGATTCAAATTGTATCCAAGAAGGCTTAATTCCTATAAAATATTATGAAAAAACATCAGAGAAACTTTCACAGGCAAGTGGTACTAGTTTAAATATAGAATTCAAACTTTCAAATGCTCATGTTTGTAGAGAAAGTGTTTGTATCAAGACTACTTTTATTTTAGTTAGAGATATAACCTCAAAAGTAATATTAGGGAATCCTTTTATAGCTTTATTATATCCTATAAGACAAATTTCAGAAAAAGGACTTACAACACAAATTTTAGGACAAAAGATTACTTTCCCTTTTATATTACCGCCTATGACAAGAGATATAAATATCTTAAACCAAATGACATTTTGTAAAGAAATTAATTTAATTTACAAGTCCAAGATTACAAGAAAAGAAAAACATCTTATGTTTTTAAAACAAGATTTAGAATATAAAAGAATTGAAGAACAATTAGAATCTCCTCTATTAAAACAAAGAATTGAGAATTTTGAGAATAAAATAAAAAATGAAATTTGTGCAAATTTACCTAATGCCTTTTGGCATAGAAAACAACATATTATTAGTTTACCCTATGAGTCAGATTTTAATGAAAGAAATATTCCTACAAAAGCTAGGCCTATACAAATGAATCAAGAACTGTTAGAATATTGCAAGAAAGAAATTCAAGAATTATTAGATAAAGGTTTAATTAGGAAAAGTAAATCTCCTTGGAGTTGTTCTGCTTTTTATGTTCAAAAGAATGCTGAAATTGAAAGAGGTGCTCCTAGACTAGTCATAAATTACAAGCCTTTAAATACTGTTTTAAAGTGGATTAGGTACCCTATACCCAATAAAAAGGATTTATTAGCAAGAGTTCACAATGCTAAAGTATTTTCAAAATTTGATATGAAGAGTGGATTTTGGCAAATTCAAATTGATGAAAAAGATAAATACAAAACTGCTTTTACTGTCCCCTTTGGACATTATGAATGGAATGTAATGCCCTTTGGTTTGAAGAATGCACCAAGTGAATTTCAAAATATTATGAATGATATTTTTAATCCTTATACAAGTTTTTCAATTGTTTATATCGATGATGTTTTAATATTTTCAAATACCATAGAACAGCATTGGAAACACTTAGAAACTTTTATTAAAATTGTTCAATACAATGGATTAGTAGTTTCTCCTACAAAAATAAAGTTATTCCAAGATAAAATCAGGTTTTTAGGACATAATATTTATCAAGGGAAAATAACACCTATAGATAGAGCCATACAATTTGCTGACAAGTTTCCTGATGAAATAAAAGACAAGAATCAACTTCAAAGATTTTTAGGAAGCCTAAATTATGTCTCAGAATATTACCAAGACCTTAGGAAAATATGTCGTCCTCTTTTTCAAAGATTACAAAAAAATCCACCACCATGGACTGACACTCATACTCAAATTGTTAGACAAATTAAAAAACATATCAAGACTCTACCCTGTTTAGGTCTCCCTTCTCCTGGTTCTTTCAAGATAGTAGAAACTGATGCCTCTGAACTGGGTTATAGAGGTATTCTCAAGAAAAAAGTTTTAGAGTCAAGTCATGAGCAAATTGTTCGTTTTTATTCTGGTGTATGGAATGCTGCACAACAAAATTACAGCACAATCAAAAAAGAGATTTTATCAATAGTCTTATGTATTTCAAAATTTCAAGATGATCTTTTAAATCAAAAGTTTTTAGTCCGAGTTGATTGCAAAAGTGCAAAAGATGTTTTATTTAAAGATGTTGAAAATCTTGCTTCTAAACAAATATTTGCACGATGGCAAGCTATTTTAAGTATTTTTTATTTTAACATTGAATACGTCAAAGGTGAGTCAAATTCTATTCCTGATTTTTTAACTCGTGAATTTTTACAGGGAACATGACTTCTCCATATCAAAATTACAAGTTAACAAGCCATTCAGATAGGTCTAAAATCCAAAATGCTTCTGATTATGCTGATAAGTCACCCTCAAAAACAAAAACAAGTAATTCTCCAAAGCCTCCAAGTCCAAAAACACAAACCTCCACAAATATTCCATTGTCCAATAAATTTTCCCATTTAGCAGAATTTCCTCCTCTCCCCTCTCAATTACCTACTTATGCTCAAAAGCTTACTGCATCAAGCAGCTTAAAACCACAATCAAAATCACATGAGTCCTCATCAAGCTCTCAAACCCAAGCAAGTTCTTCATCACAAATTTCTCTGTCTCGAGCCTTTCCATCCCCTCACTCCGCAGATTCCCTTCAAATTATCAAGTCCCCTGAAGTTAATCTCTTTCCAATAGACCAACAAATTGAGCATATCCAAAATCCAAGACAAGTAGTATCTCACATATTTCCCCCAGGATGGAACTTCCAGCCAGAACATCCTCACAAGTCACAAACTTTTTATGAATTCATTTTAGTCGACACAAATTCTATTCTCCTTACACATTGTAAATGCTCATTTGATACTACAGGATCCCGAACTGCTTACTCAAAGTGTCTCATTAAACAAGTTATCAGTCCTTTCCAATGGAATGGTCATCTATGCAATACAAGATCATTTAGTAAAAAATTTAATCCTCAAGAATATAATTATTATGATTATCAAAATGCTTGGTACAATGCCCTTTATTCTCAAAATGATAGGTTCCAGCACTCTTGGTTTTTCTATTTTGATAAATACCTAAATATTCAAAATCTTCCTGCTTGGTTTCTTCAATGGTGGGACCAATTTGGTCCAGAACCACCTATTTTACCTCCAGCAAAAATAGATGCAAGAACTCCAAAACAAATCGAAAGAGGTTATTCAAATGATCAAATTCACTTTCCTTTTTCTCTCCCCCAAATTTATGAAAATTTCCAATCTCCACCAGCCCTTTGCAAGTTTCCCAAACTATTGGTTTTTTATACAAGATATAACCTTTCCTGGATTATGGGATGGGATTTTGCTTTTTCTTCTTCCTCCCCAAAATTCTTTATCAGACAAATTTATGTTAGATGGTGGGAAAAATATATAGTTAATACAAGTGATTACCCAAAAATGATTTCTGATTGTAATCTCTTAGACCCACAAACCAAGACCCCATTTCTCCTCAGTCCATACAAATCAGACACACAAACTAAATCCCCATTCAAGTCTCACAAATCCAAAAAAGAACTGAAAAAGCAGCTACAAGATGCCCTCTCTCAAATTTCTGATGATTCTGATGATGAAGAAGTCCGAGTAGCAATGGCAAAGAATCCTCATTTATTTCAAGACTCTCAAGATCCGTATGAATTCTAGTTTAGCAAGATAAGTGTTAGTGTCAAGACAATGTAAAAGGAAATGAGCCAGTTCTCGACAAGTCAAGATTTCAAGATTCCCTCCTATAAGATATGTTTCATTATTTAGCAATTCTCATGCCTCAAAAGGTTCCTGCTAGACAAGTGCAAATTATTGGTGACAAGTGCAAGTGCAAAGTTTAGTTCCTGATAGACAACTGCAAGTGCAAAGTTCCTTAGTCAAGATTCTCTCCAGAACAAAGGCAAAAAGCAAGATCGTTCTCAAGTTTTCAAGATATTCCTGACAAAGTTTTCTTTTGACTCCTTTTGACAAGTCCAAAGTTTAAAGACAAATTTACTTTCGGCGCGTGCAAGTTCAGAATAAATTCACTGTCAGATAAGTTCAAAGAAAGGTACCCAGACAAGATAATTGACAGGCTCTAGACAAGATAATTGACAAGCTTAAAGTGACAAGATTCCTGACAAAGCAAGCGGCTTTCGGCAAAGTAATCCGACAGATTCCAAATTCAAGATTTCTTCAAGATTTCACTTTTCAAGTTACCAAAATCACTGTTCAAATACCCCAGTCAATTTATTGCTCAAATTACTATTTCTCTACTTTTCAAGCTCTATTTAAGCTACCCTTCTGGCTTGTAGAAGGCACGCCTCAAATTCACGACTCAATTTACAACTTAGCTCAGTTTCTCAAAGCAAATCCCTTGTAAACACTTTCGTTCCTTTCCAGCAAACAAAACCTTCTCTTGTATTTCCCAAGTTATCTCAAAGTCATCTGTAAGTTTGTTTTCAAAGTTTATCAAATATATTTCAGCTGTTTAAATCATTGCTCCTTTTCAAGATTTTATTATTGTTACTGTAATTTTATTTGCAGCATATTTATTCCATACTGCCTTTACTCTGTCCATTTCTAGCAATTTCATCTTTATCATACTGTTAATCTGTGCCTGGGTGTCATTATGGTATCAGAGCCAAGTGTCTTCGTAGGTATGTTCATTGTTAGATTTGCCTGTTCTAAGCTTCTTTGTGCTAGAGTAGTGACTGTGTGCAAGTCTTAAGTCCGAGAGCCGTCTGCGTTGGTCAGCGTAAAGCCGTTGGTAAGCCCGTATTAGCCGTGGATAGGCGTTTGAGGGTGTTCCAGGTCGTGGTCCCGTAGAGCCTTTAGGACGAAAGAGAGTCTCACAATCCCTACAATAGCCTAGGAATCCTTAGAATTGGTAAGTTTAAAAATGGAAAACCTTAGAAGTTCTAGCTATAGATCTCAGATGTCCTCCATGAGTGATAATACAGTTAATAAAGAAGAAGTTAGTCTAGTAAATGTTAGTGCAGAGAAAAATTGGCAGGATTGGAAATTACCTTTAGTTCCACAAGACAAAATCTACAAGAAAACAACTTTCTCAAAACTTTCATTTCTTTCAAATTATACAATAAAAACTGTAGAAAGAACTTTCACTTTAAAACAAAGTTTTGAAACAATTCAATTATTGAGCCGTCAAGAAATAGACAAAAATATAAACAACTTTGCTTTTATTCATATTGGTTTAGTTCAAGTTGCCGTCAAACCTCTAACAAGACAAGGATTGAATACAAGTGTTTTCTTAGGATTAAGAGATGGTAGATTTACGGTTTATCAAGATGCTTTATTAGGAATGGTAGAATCTTCTCTTTATAATGGTCCAATTTATTTTGATTGCTATCCAAATTTTGCTGTGTCTTTAAACGATAAAACTGTGTCAAAAACTTTAGAATTAGATGTAGAAACTTACGGTTATAATATGCATGAAGGTGCACAACCCTTAGTAATTGTGTATAGAATATATTACAAGTTGATGAAAACTACGTTAGAACCTCAAGCTTTGATGGAAAGTCAAAAAGGCAAAACTTTATTATTACAAGCTAGTACAAGTGATTCCCATGTTAAAGTCCCCACACAAATTGAATGGAAAGATGTAAAATTACCCAATAGATGGTTATTGAAAAATGTTGCTGAATCAATTCCAGTTCAAAATACTTTAGAAGAAGATTTAGATTATATAGAGCAACGTCCAGATGGTACTGTTAGTATAAATTTCCTACCCTATAGAAAATCTACAAGTAGTTGTTGTGCTAGATATATTAATCCTTACATAGAAAAAACAGTTTCTCCACCAAGATGTAGTTTTAGCAAATTTAAATCACAAGAAAATTCAAGAGTAGATGATGATTTAAGACATAGTGTAGATAGATTAGACAATTTAAGATTTACTGAATTAGAAGATAGATCACAAAAATTAGATTTAGACAAAATTAGAAAATCAAATAATAACTCAAGTTATACAAACCCAAATTTAGATGGAATAATTAAGGGTAATGTAATAAATACTCCTTTTTACTCCCCAGCTTCACAAGCTTCACAAATTCCTCCCACTTATCACTCCACGTATTCTCAACCTCCTCAACAAAGACCAAATTCCCCCACAAATTCTGATATGGGATTTTATCCACCCAATATGTATGACCCACAAATTAATATGATTAGGTGTTGTATTGGTAGCACCCTAACTCTTGATGACGTCACCTGGGGCTAGTTCTACTACTGGTATCAGAGCCACGAGACCAAACCACGAGTCCATGGACCTCCGGCGAGGTGAGGGGAAACCCTCACAGTCCTGGTGGAGGGAAGTGGAAGTTGGGGCGGCGGTAGTGGTGCTGTATTGGTAGCACCCTAACTCTTGATGACGTCACCTGGGGCTAGTTCTACTATTGGGAAGTGGAAGTTGGGGCGGCGGTAGTGGTGCTGTATTGGTAGCACCCTAACTTTTGATGACGTCACCTGGGGCTAGTTCTACTATTTCAATAAAGCAGATTCACCTAATTATCGCTGATCAATAAAGTAAGAAGAAATTAAAAAGTAATAAACTTTCCAAATTTAAAAGTTGGAGGACAATCAGGCAGTCACAAGTGGGCGAAAAAAGCCAAATCGTGATTGAATTAAATCTGCATTTGGATTTCATTTCCTATTAGAAGATATGAAAGGAGTGTGACGTTTTTTCTTTGAACTTTCTAATTCGAAGATATGAAATGAAAGGCCAATAATTCACGTAACCTTAGTTGCTTGGCTTGATGAGAAATGAAAACCCAACTGAAATTCAAATGCAGGTTAAATTCAAATATGGATTTTGACAGTTTGGTTTTTGTCTATCACGGAAGTGTGGTTGTGAGAAGTGAAATTCAAATGCAGATTTATTTCAAACATGCATGCATTTGGTTTTTGTCAGCCACTTTTGATTTAATGATTGTCCTTCAATCTTTTAAGTTTGAAAATTTTATTACTTTCTTATTTCTTTTTGCTTTATTGATCAAGGGCAAATTTGGTAAATTTTTTTTATTAGTCATGAATATAAAATACGGTTTAAAGATTTTGATATCATATTATTAGATTTTGCCAAACTTTTGAGACACAATAAATTTTATAAAATATTTCACAATTATGTTAAGTTATAAATGTTAAATAATAAAATGATGTTAATAATGAGCTCAAAAAATGATTAATAAAAAATTATCGACTTAACTATTATGAAAAATACATCAATTATCACGTGTTATGTCAAATTTATCATCGAAGTAGCGTATCGTTAGCTTGGATTTTTTTATTTTTTTAGCCAATTGATGGACGATTTGATTAAATTTGTTTATTGATTACGAGTGACAAATTTGATCCATAATTTTAATACAACATCAATAACTTTTTTTCTTGCATCAACTTACTTTAAAGACAATGATAATAATAATAATGTTTATTATAGAAGCCATCCTCTGATGAGTTTAATTCCGTTTTTTTTTTTTTTGGTTCAATAATACATTTAAAAAAAAAAAAAAATTGGTTATATTAATGTGTATAAAAAAATTTCCAAACCTAAAAGATTGAAACACAATCAATCACTCATAAATGGCCCACAAAAACGGAATCCACGTTTGAATTAAATCCACATTTGAATTTTATTTTGGATTTCATTTCTCAAAAGGCAAACAACCACATGTTGGTTTCTTTTCTTTTGATTTTCTACTACTAATTCGAGTGCTGTCGGGTGGAGGAAAATGAAATTATGAAGAAGGAGGCAGCCTTTGCAGGTTGCAGAAGAAGATGTCAGCTTGCTTTATTAGTTTTTACCCATTGCAACTTTCAAAAAATCTCATGCAAAAGAAAATATAATTTGACAGCGACTATTTTTTTTGATGAAAATAAAATATTTATTAAGCAGACCAGAAAATTACAATAGCATAGTAGAACTAATTTTGATATAATAGTAATGTTAACCGGACATATATAACACCGTTGAAGTTTTTTTTTTAACCAATGAATCTAAGAATACAAAAAATAAAAATAACTTTTCTTAATAATTGTTAACATAATTTAATATAATTATTGCATAATAAAATTGATGGATCTATGTAAATGTGATGTTACTTCAATCATAACTTACGACAAGTTGTTAAGAAAATGTGAAAAAAATTTGTATCTTTAATTTTGTTGTCTCTCTTTATTTGCTCAATGGAAACACTTAAATAAAAAAATAAAATAAAAAAGTTTATTTTAATTATAATTTTTTAATTTATCAACTAAGCTTTTTTTTTTTTTTTTTTTTAATTTTTAAACCCTAATTAATAATAAATTTTTCAACTATATTTACTATCTTTCATTGTGAGTTCACGTGATCTTCTTCAAATCACAACAAAAAAAAAAATGGTTTATCTACTATGATAAAGCTCAATCTATTTACCGAGAGTTTTGTAGTTAAGTAATATTATTTGGTTTCTGTTATAATGAGAACTAAACTTCAAATCCCTCTCCCCACCTTTTGTAACGATTAAAAAAATAAAATAAAAATCTTGTTTAAATTCACCCCCAATTTCCTTCTTGAAGGGTAGACATTTTTGCATTAAAAGTTCTACATGCATTATAGACAACTCTATATCCAAATTTTTGTACAAGAGCCTTATGGTAAATGTGCTTAAGTGAATATATATATATATATATATATATATTAGGTTTATAAAATATGTGTATTTTAAATTCTATGACAATGATTAAGAAAATATTTAATGTAATTTCTATCCACACTTTTATAAGGAACAAAACTCATTATCATATTAAATTGATAAACATACTAAAAGAAGTATTTATTCTCAATGAATTTCATGACTTCATTATTGAATAGAATTTCGTCTTCCTTTTTCTTTTTTTAATTGAAACAATAGCTACTTGTTTTATTAAGCAAAATCTAACCATACAAATAATAGAAGTAAGAGAGTCCTCTAACCACACATGTTCAAAGAGTCATAAAGCCTTTGTACCATCTAGGACATGTGAGGACCTGTTACAACTTGTAGGAATAAAAGTATGATTAATCAAATGAAAAGAAGAAAACCAACAACAAATGTCATCAATTACATCGCCCATTAGATGCTAGACAGGGACTGCCATTTTGAATTAAACCAAATAGCTCCAAAGCATGTGACACCTACATCCTTTGCAAATCGGAGAGCCACCAACATCGCCTTGGCTTTAGCCTATAAGGTAGCACTTCACCTTTAATTGAATTGAATTGAATTATTGATATGACAACCCAACAACCTTTGGCCCACCAGTATTAAATGAGAGGTGAACATTGGTTTTGCTGCTACTTTGTTGCAGAGAAAAGCCAAGATTAAATTCAATGGATTTGGACCGTTTGGTTTTAAGTTTTTGTCTACGTGTGGTTGTGAGAACTTTTTCATTTCTTTTATCTTGAATTTTTCTACTTAATGATGCGACGATCAAGGAGGCTGACATGTTTGATATGAGGTGGAGAAAATGAAATTACATCGGGTGAGATGATGAAGGAGCAGCTTTATTAGTTTGAACAGAGTTCACAAGTGTTACCCATTGCAACGTCTAAAAAATCTGATGTAGGAGAAAATATAATATGACAAAATATTTTGAATGACTCAGGTCTATTTTTTGAATGAATTACTGAGATTAGTAATAAGTAAATAAATAAAAAATAGGGAATGATTTGATAAATTTATGTTTATTCATTAATAATTACGAGTATGCAATTTGATCCTAATAAAACATAAAATTAAGTTCAAATCCTTCTTCATTATAAAAATAAAAAATAAAAATTTTTGTAGCATTTCAATTTTAAAAAATAAAAAATAAAAAATAATATTCAAGTACATTTAATTTTCTATTTTGAATTTAATATTCAAGTAAATTAATATTAATTTGTGCTACCATGTAATTGATATGACAACCCAAGAACCTTTGGCACCACAAATTTAATACAATCCTTCTCTCTATTTGTAGCATTTGAATTTTAAAAAATAAAAATAAAAAATTCCACTTTTTTTTATCCTTTTTTTATAATCTTTTGTTGCATAGGAAAACTAGATGAACATGGATAGTGTTTCTTTTTCGCTATTTCTTTGCATGCTTTCTTTTCTTTTCGGTCAAAAGCAGTGCTCCAAAAGGCGCTTGGTTGTTTGCTTTTTGAGAAATGAAACCTAAATGAAATTCAAATGTAGATTTAATTCAAACGTATGAGGGGTTTTGTTATGTCGACCACTTGTGATTGAATGATTATCCTTCCATCTTTAAAGTTTGAAAATTTTACTAATTTATTTCTTTTTGCTTTATTGAACAGTAGAGAATTTGGTGAATTTGTTTTATTCCTCATGAATTATTTGGAGTTCATTTTTATTTTTGAACCTTTTAGAATTAAGATCATTTAGTTAATTTGGAGATTAGATGAAATTACTATGTGATTTGGTTTAAAGACTAAATTTGTTTGCTTTGAAAATTTACTATTGCGGGTTAAATATGGATTGTTAAATGAGAATTGAGCATGTTGGTTTTACTATAGTGGTTCTTATTGCTTATAATGGTTTGTGAAAGGCACTAGGACATGGAAAATCTACATATGGCAAAAATTAAAAAAATATATATATATAAAAAGGTGGATAGGGAAAATTAGTATTACTGTGACATATTATAGTCAATTTCAAGTCCAAGAATGAAGACTTGGCCTGCCAAGCATCTCATTGCTTTTTGAGAAATGAAATTCAAATGCAGATTTATTTCAAACGGCATGGGTTTGGTTTTTGTCGGCCACTTTTGATTGAATGATTGTCCTTCAATCATTTAAGTTTGAAAATTTTACTACTTTCTTATTTCTTTTTGCTTTATAGGTAGGGGCAATTTGATGAATTTGTTTTATTACTTGTGAATATGAAATACGGTTTAAAGATTTTGATACCATATTATCATGATTTTCCCAGCAATAAGTTTTGAAGAACACTGATTTTCATAAAATATTTTATAAATTTATATCTAATTATAAATAATAAATAATAAAATAATATCATTGGGATATCAATTTCAAACGAAAACAAATTAAAAAGTATCAACTTAACTATTATAAAAAATACATCAACTATCACGTTTATATCAAGTTTATCATAGAATTAGTGTATTGTTAACTTTGATTTTTTTTTTTTTAGCCAATTGAAGGACGATTTGATCAAATTTGTTTTTCATAGAATTAGTGTATTGTTAACTATTATAAAAAATACATCAACAGTATTATTTGGTTATCATTTTATAAATATGCTTTCAAAATGGATAAAAAAAAAAAAAAAACTGGTTTTGAATTTATTTATTTATTTATTTTTTCCGAAATATGTTTTTTCTTTTTTAAATATGAAACAAATTAAACCGATTTTACAAAACGATTTTTTTTTTTTTTTTTTACAAAATCACAACCCCAATAAATTCTCAAAGTTGCACATCCTTCATTCTTGCAAATCACAATCCACAACAAATCTACAACCCACAATTCACAATTTACAGCAATTTCATAACAAAATCATTCTATAAGCAAATTCACCAAATTATCCCCCGATAATTCAAGCAAAAAAAAATTAAAAAAAAAAAAAGGTAAAAATTTCCAAACTTAAAAGATTGAAACACAATCAGCCACTCACAAGTGGCCCACAAAAACGGAATCCAGGTTAGAATTAAATCCGCATTTGAATTTCATTTGGATTTCATTTCTCAAAAGGCAAACAACCACATGTTGGTTTCTTTTTTTGATTTCTACTACTAATTCGAGTGCTGTAAGCTATGAAGCACGGGTACTCCTAAAATGATACTGTATCCGTACTGGGTACATATTGAATATTGGTACCCTTTAGGTACTTCTGCATGAGTACCTAGGAGCACCCAAAAAAAAAAAAGGTTGAACATTTCATCAAATAAGCATGAAATAGCTAATATTTTTCTATTAGTCTTACCTTCAATAAAGCCTCTTAAACACTTATCTTTTATTTTATTTTGGTTTCAATGTTGAACAATTCTTTTATTTAGTCTTTTGGATCTTGGTTTGTACTCTAACCACCATTTAATAGTAATGAATATATTTTATTATCTATAATTGCTCTTAAATTAACATATAAATAAAAAGATATGGAAAAATTAAACATAATAATATATAAAAATATATATATATATATTTAATAAATATACCTGTTGTACTTACATCCGTACCTTAATTTTTAGAAATTATCGTACCACCATATCATAGCAATACCGGTAACTATACCTGAAAACGTAACCATGCCTCTTGGCTGTCAGGTAGAGGAAAATGAAATTATGAAGAAGGAGGCAGCCTTTGCATTTTGCAGGAGAAGATGTCAGCTTGCTTTATTAGCTATGACCCATTGCAACTTTCAAAAAATCTGGTGCAGAAGAAAATATAATTTGACAGCGACTATTTTTTTTTTACGAAAATAAAATATTTATTAAGCAAACCAGAAAATTACAATAGCATAGTAGAACTAATTTTGATATAATAGTAATGTTAACAGGACATATATAACACCGTTGAAGTATTTTTTTAACCAATGAATCTAAGAATACAAAAAAAAAAAAATTCTTAATAATTGTTAAGATGATTTAATATAATTGCTGCATAATATAATAAAATTGATGGATCTATATAAATGTGATGTTACTTCAATCACAATTTGCAACAAGTTGTTAAGAAAATGTGAAAAAAAAAAATTGTATCTTTAATTTTGTTGTCTCTCTTTTATTTGCTCAAAGGAAACACTTAAATAAAAAATAAAAAAAAAAGTTTATTTTAATTATAATTTTTTAATTTATTACCTAAGCTTTTCTTCAATTTTACAGCCTACTTCTAGGGCCATCTAATTGAAGGGGTTAGATTGTGTCTACAAGCTTGTGCCAGGTGGAAACTGTCTAAAATTCCAATTTTTTGTAATAGTGCAGCAAAACTTATAGCTAGAATGGTGAAACCCAGCCCATGTTTTGATGTTTGGCTGGAAGATTACCTCTGTAAATCAATTGCTAATATTACGTGATGTAATTTTACGTGAGATACCTCTATAAATCAATTGCTAATATTTTTTTTAAAAAAAAAAACAATGCATTTTGCAACTATCTTTACTATCTTTCATCGTGAGTTCAAGTGATCTTCTTCAAATAAAAAAAAAAAAAAAAAAAAAAAAAAAAAAGGTTTATCTACTATGATAAAGCTCAATTTATTTACCGAGAGTTTTATAGTTAAGTGATATTGCTTGGTTTCTCTTACAATGAGAACCAAGTTCAAATCCCTCTCCCCCCACCTTTTATAACAATTAAAAAAATAAAATAAAAATCTTGTTTAAATTCACCCCCAATTTCCTTCTTGAAGGGTATACATTTTTGCATTCAAAGTTCTACATGCATTATAGACAACTCTAGATCCAAATTTTTGTACAAGAGCCTTATGGTCTCTTAAAAAATGCCCAAGAGCATTAATAACTAAATTATACTTTAATAGTAAGACCAAATCTTTTTAAAACTGAACTGGAAAAAGGAAGAGGTTCAAGGCTTTTGTGGTCGGACTTGGGATCAGCAAGAGGTCAAATCGTGATGATGTAGTTAGGTCGACCGGTATTGATGTTATTGTTACGGCCAATACAAAAAATTAAAAATAAAATAAAATATGTTATTTGAGTTAATAAATTTGGTAAATGTGCTTAAGTCAATATACATATATTAGGTTTATAAAATATGTGTATTTTAAATTCTTTGTAATCGGATAAGCTCCTCGGGCAATGGTTAAAAAAATATTTAATGTAATTTCTATCCACACTTTTATAAGGAACAAAGTTCATTGTCATATAAAATTGATAAGCATACTAAAAGAAGTATTTATTCTCAATGAATTTCATGACCTTATTATTGAAAAGACTCTCGTTTTCCTTTTTCTTTTTTTTAATTGAAACAATAGCTACTTGTTTTATTAAGCAAAATCTAACCATACAAATAATAAAAGCAAGAGAGTCCTCTAACCACACATGTTCAAAGAGTCATAAAGCCTTGGTACCATCTAGGACATGTGAGGCCCTGTTACAACTTGTAGGAATAAAAGTATGATTAATCAAATGAAAAGAAGAAAACCAACAACAAATGTCATCAATTACATCGCCCATTAGATGCTAGACAGGGACTACCATTTTGAATTAAACCAAACAGCTCCTGGTAACAAATATCTACCTCCAAGCATGTGACACCTACATCCTTTGCAAACCGGAGAGCCACCAACATTGCCTTGGCTTGAGCCTATAACGTGGCACTTCACCAATATTCACACTATTGAAATAAGGGATACATTCAACAACCACAAAATATAAAATTAAATGTTCTTGATATTAATTTATGCTACTCTGTAACTTAATTGAATTATTGATATGACAACCCAATAATCTTTCGCCCACCAGTATTAAATGAGAGTTGAACATTGGTTTTGCTGCTACTTTGTTGCAGAGAAAAGCCAAGATTAAATTCAATGGATTTGGACAGTTTGGTTTTAAGTTTTTGTCTACATGTCTTTGTGAGAACTTTTTGATTTCTTTTATCTTGAATTTTCCTACTTAGTGATGCGACGATCAAGGAGGCTGACATGTTTGATATGAGGCGGAGAAAATGAAAATTACTAGCTTGTAAAACAATGTACCAGAGAGTGTTGAAAACTTGGAGAAAATAGGAACAACAATAAGAATAAGAGACTTATTGCTGGTGATAATATGCAATTGATTTACACATCGTGAAAAAGTGGTCAAAACGAGTAAACTTCCTGGAAGCCAGCTATAAAGTGTCTTCCTGGAAGCCAGCTATAAAGGACAGCTATGAAGTTTCAGTGTATACAGCTATAACGTGTCTTGTACATACAATTTTTTTCTTACTTTTCAATAAAGCTGCCACGCTTTGTTAATGGGCGACCCCTCTTCTTCCAGGTATCTAGTCCTAGACCCAATTGTCAATGGGAGCAAGCATATGAGAGATGCCACTAGTGTGAAAATAAGCTTTATTAAAATTTTAGATAAAAGGAACCACTAGTGTGAAATATGAGGACTACAAGTAATGTATTGGTTCAAGGGTAAATGAGTCATTTTGAATTGTGGCAAGAATCTTTCAATTATATTAGGGAGCATCTTTTTTGTGAATTGTCAAAATCATCCTCATAAGGAGGATTGACGTTGCTGCATTGAGCCATACTTTGGTTGCAGTCTTCAATATCTTGATTGAATACCAATAGAGAGAAATACGGCTTAAAAGAATCTTCTGGTCTTAATGGTACTGGAGGGCTTGGCTGCAATTCTATTTTAAACAGAGTGTTTTGTTCAATACTCTAGTCTTAGTAGTATTTTGATTTTGTACTATGCTTTGTCTTTGCTATCCATTCGAGCTCTTGTTGTAGTTGTAATGTTGGGTATTGTAGGAGTGTTGTTTTTAGGTAGATAAAATTTAAATACATGGTTATAGTTAAAAGCTTTACAATATATAAAATAGAGTTATAATTAAAAACTTATAACATATAAGTTTTGTTTCTTTCATGACAGATATGATTGGATTTGAACCTAGAAGATAATGCATGTTATAAAGTCTTTCATATTGACATTAATTCTTCAATTAATTACTTATACTCAAAGAAAACGACATTATTAATTATCAAAAAAAATTAAAAATAAATATTTTGACATTGAATTAGTAATAGTTGTATAGAACTTCACACTAAATTTTAAAATTGGCTTTTCTCTTACGATAAAGGGTAAGAGCACTACTCGCTGCATATAGTCTAATGCGTGACTCCAATGAGCTTAGCATGAAGGGCCGTTTGCACATCTCACCTATTTTGCAATATATAAAATAGAGTTATTAGCTTGAACAGAGTTCACGGGTGTTACCCATTGCAACGCTCAAAAAAGCGCATACAGGAGAAAATATAATATGGCAGAATATTTTGAATGACTCAGATCTTTTTTTAGTGAATGATTGAGATCAGAAATAAATAAAAAATAGGGAATGATTTGATGAACTTATGTTTATTCATTAATAATTACGAGTATGAAATTTGATCTGAATAAAACATCAAATCAAGTTCAAATCCTTCTTGATTATCCAAAAAAAGAAAAAGAAAATTCAAATCCTTCTCTCTATTTGTAACATTTGAATTTTAAAAAATTTTAAAAAAAAGTCCACTTTTTTTTAAACCCTTTTTTGTTTTTTCTTCCATTTTTCTTAAATATTGATTTTTAATCAAAATTATGTGGTTGCTTGGCTAGATGAGAAATGAAAAAAAGCCAATAATTAGAAGATATGAAAAAAGTCAATAATAGAGAAAAAGCCAAACCGCGATTGAATTAAATCTACATTTGGATTTCATTTCCCAATAATTAGAAGATATGAAATGAGTGTGCGATGTTTCTTCTTTTAACTTTCTGTTGCGAAGATATGAAATGAAAGGTCAATAATTCACGAACGTTGGTTCCTTGGCTTTATGAGAAATGAAAACCGAATTGAAATTCAAATGTAGGTTAAATTCAAATATGGATTTGGACCGTTTGGTTTTTGTCTATCACGTATGTGTGGTTGTGAAACAAGAATGTTTTTATTTCTTTTCTTTTGATTTTATACTACTGATGTGATGATCAAGAAGGCTGACATATTTAATAGGTTTATGATTTGTGTACATACATTTAATATATACTTTCACAAAATTTAGATAAGTACACGTTAAAATCTGGGCAAGTATTAGTGTGTTATGCAAAAATCACCTTCGAATTCAATGCCACTAATCCAAGTGTTGTCGATGGAGAAAATGAAATTACATCGGGCAAGATGATCAATCTTTTTGTAATTCTCTCTCTATCCCACCTCTTGTCTTTGAGGCTTGGCATAGAGATATGCTTATATTTTTTTGAAACGTTAGGAATTATTTCTACGCGTTTTAAATATTAGGGACTAAACATGCAACTTGGGTAAACATTAAGGACCAACAATATATTTAACCCAATATAATTAATACACCACTTATAGATAGTTAATACGTGGAAATAAATGCATTTATCCTATTAAGCTTTTTTTTATGACATAGCAAAAATTTAAGCTACTACAACCTTGGTGCATGATTATATATATACTCTCCTTACTTGCAAAATATTAAGATAGTCATAGATTAATAATTTTTTCATCTATAAAATATTTAAATTTCAAGTTTTTTTTTTTTTTTTTACTTTAAAATTATACACAAAATGTTAGTTTATTGATCAAGAAACTTGGCATGACTTCTTTTAAGTACAATAAAAATGTGTAATCCAACGGTGTATATATCTTGAATGCATTAAACTAATATAAAGTTATTAAGTGGTATAACATTAACAAAAAAATTACTACTGACTTGGGTAGAAAGAGAGAATCATATAAATTCCTTGTACATAAATAATTAGTGCAACACCTACAGATAATTAATACATAAAAATAAATGCATTTACGCATTAACACATGA
>BKZX01024747.1:0-13162 GCA_014362285.1 Fagus crenata | reverse complement strand
GTGGGTCAAGTGACCACTTTTTTAAAATTTATTTGTTTAGAAAATTAATAAAAATTGAAAAAGTTGGCAAAACATCAACCTTCTGGACACTTAAATGACATAGTGTTGACAGATCCTAATTTCAGGTCACATTGACAATAATCCAAAAGTTTAAGGTTTAAATTATATGTCAAATTACAAATAGTGTAACACTTAATTTGTTAATGTTACACGTAACATTTAGGATTAGTATTTTTAAAATTCCATTGTTAGATTAAAATTTATCGTTGTTCGTATGTCAAATTTTGTATGAATTCGATGTTATTTATCATTTGATTCTTAAATTCATGTTTTGTGTATAATTTTGTTGTCGTTGATAATTTGATATTTGGGGAGGGGATATTTGATTGGAAATATTAGGAGGTCACAGTGAGTTACAAATCTCTTGGCACTTTTGTGTATAATTTAAAATAATAATAATAATAATAATAATAATTAACAAAAACTTGAAATTTAAAGATTCTATAAATTAAATAACTAATGATATTTGACCATCTTAAAAGAAAATCAAGCATGAAAGTGTAAGGAGAAAATATAATCTAAACGTTGTTTGTCAAATACACATCCGATAGAAAATTATTCAGTTTTTTTTTTTTTTTTTTTGAGAAATCATATCAACAAAAAATATATGGGCTTTAGAAAAGCTTCACATGATGAAATTCTATTCCAAGAAAGACCCTGGCTTGACTATCATTTATCACCATCTGGTTTGGTGTCGATGATGGTGGGTAAATTCATCTACAATATAAGCAGATAAACTATTTCCAACCCTGAGCAATGCTAGAGGCTCTGATACCCACTTTTATTTGAAATTGGAAGTATGAAATAATTTGTCAATTGGATATACTCTTGGGGTGTAGAATAATTAGTCATTCGATCTGTTTGTGAAGGCTATGGTTCTACACTCAACTTCTCTAATAGAAATTCTAAATGCACATAACACAAACTTACTTATCTCAAGTTTTTTTTTTTTTGGATTAGAGAACGTTTGGTGATAATGGCTGCGCTAAACTTTCTAATGATATGTAGGTACACTTCATTGAGATCATCATTACGAACTTGGTTTTGAATAACTGAAAGTTTAAACTTCATCTTTTCTTTCAAAGTGTCCAAAAGAACAAAACAAAGATATGGAAATTGTTATTTCAATTGTAGCAAAACTTGGAGAATACTTGGTGGAGCCAATCGGACAACAGTTTGGCTATCTGATTCACCTAAATAGCAACTTCGAGAATCTCAAAGTTCAATTTCAGAATCATTGAGTGATGCCATTGATTTATTTGGTTAACACCAACTTAGCAGATAATACCAACTCCTATCATATGTTTTATTTGGTTAACCCATGTGATTTTAAATAGTTGGTGACAATCAGTATGTCTTCTTCAATGAGATGTTAAGGAATCCCACATAGGTTAGATAGAAAAGTTATGTTAGTAGTCTTATGTATAAATAGGACACCTCACAACACATTGTAATCATTCAAAAATATCAAACAAAGAGAATATAATAAAGATGTAGCCCATTGGCTACATCATGTGGACGTAGGCTCACATAGTCGAACCACTTCAAAACCCTAGCCTCCATTCTCTCCCTCTCTCTCTCTATCTCTCAATTATATTTATCTCCATTGTTATATTCTATTAGATTCAGGTTTTCTACATGATATCAGAGCCCTAGAGCTCTAACGAGCAACTCGATCCTTCCGCTTCCGCATTTCAAAAAAAAAAAAAAAATCCCATCCAAAGCTCCTTACCACAAATCTTTCTTTTTCAAAAAAATGATCACAGAACTCAATCCCTCACTTCAAGACCGGAAAAACCCATGTCTTCCGATCACCATCACCTACCTCACACGCCTCCATGCGCAGCAAAAGGCATCGGCTTCCTCATTCACGCGCCGCCGTCCACAACGCTCCAGATCTGCATCTTACAGCCACTTATTCAAGTGACTACCACCTTCAATCGATAGATCGGAAGCCGATCTACACAAAGCTGAAAAAATCGGCACAATCGGAGTAAGGACACACCTCCAGCGCCACCAGAACCACCGCATCTCTGATCTACCATCTCCCGTCGCCTATACACCAAATAAACAC
This sequence comes from Fagus crenata, assembly GCA_014362285.1. NCBI lineage: Eukaryota > Viridiplantae > Streptophyta > Magnoliopsida > Fagales > Fagaceae > Fagus > Fagus crenata. Next base: position 11,028 of record BKZX01024747.1, on the reverse strand, counting down.
CATAAATCAAAAGATAAGAGGCCGATCTACTCAATGGAACAAAAATAAGGCCGATCCGATGTATCACGCGCCACTAACATCTCCTGCCGTCCGATCCACTCGCCCCAGTCTCAGCACGTGCCACACGCGCCTCTAGCTTCTTTCTGCCACGTGTCGATCATTGAATGGAGCCACGCCAACCACTGCTGATGTCAACCCTAGGTCTCTATAGCTTACTGCTGACGTCAGTAGACCCGAAAAAAAAATAAAAATAAAAAATAAATAAAAAATAAAAAGGTCATTTTATTTTCCTTTGTATGCGTTTTTATTTTATTTGCAATATTCAAAAAAAAAAAAAAAAAAAAGAGAAAAATAGCATTGACCCGTGAGAAAAAAAAAAAAAAAAAAAAAATGTGGGTATACTTTTTTTTTATTTTATCTTCATGAGCCAAGATCGAGCCAAGCCATAGAGCAACTGAGTTGAGATCTTCAGCCAAGACCGTTTGAAGATCCGAGCCTCTAAGCCACTAAGTCGCGATCCGAGCCACTGAGCCATGATCCGACTAAGCCAAGTTGAGATCTACTTCAAGCCAAAATCCAAGCTACCGAGCCTCTGAGCCAAGATCCGAGCCATTGAGCCGAGATACGAGCCAAGCCGAGTTGAGTCAAGATATTTTAGTTATTCTTTTGTAAATAAACTCAAAGGTTTCATTAAAATTACACATTGAGTTTGAGGGGGAATGTTAAGGAATCCTACATAGGTTAGATAGGAAAGTTGTGTTAGTAGTCCTATGTATAAATAGAACACCTCACAACATATTGTAATCATCCAAAAATATCAAAAAAAGAGAATATAATAAAGATGTAGCCCATTGGCTACATCATGTGGACGTAGGCTCACATAGCCGAACCACTTGAAAACCCTAGCCTCCATTCTCTCCCTCTCTCTCTCTATTTATCTCCATTGTTATATTCTATTAGATTCAGGTTTTCTACAATCATCACTTGTAACTTAGTTTTAAAAACTTGAAACTTTGAACTTATTATCTTTCCATGCAGAGAATCCAAAAGAAGAAAGGAAAGAAATGGAATGTCCTAGTAAAATTATAGAAAAATGCTTGGTAGACCCAATCCTGGAATGCTTGGTGGAGCGAGTCCGAAAACACATTGGCTATCTGATTCACCTGAATAGCAACTTCGAGAATCTCAAAGTTCAATTTCAGAAGCTAGGTGAGAAGAGACATGATGTGCAATCATTGATTGATGCAAAAAGAAGGAACGGTCAGGAAATCTTACTTGTGGTTCAAAGTTGGGTAGCGAAGGTAGATGAAATCAAACAAGATCTGCAGAGATTCATTGATGAAGATGTCAAAGCGAATAAGATGTGTTTGGGTGGTTGTTGTCCGGATCTGAAAGCTAAGAAGAAGACTCTGGAAATTGATGCAGAAACAGGAAACGATCAGGTAATCGCACCTGAGGTTGAGCAGTGGGTAGGCAACATCAGTCAAGGTCTGCAAAGATTCATTGATATTGAAGATAAGATGTGCTTGGATCTGAAGTCACGTTATTCCTTGAGTAGGAAAGCTAAGAAGAAGACTCTGGAAATTGATGGGCTTCTAAAGGAGGTAGAACCATTCGTTACTGAAATGGCCTATTCTCCTCCTCCACTGGGAATAGTTTCCACAGAAGTTTTCCAGCATTTTGAATCAAGAAGATCAATAATGGAAAAAGTTTTGGAGGCTAGGGGACGACGACATCAACATGATTGCCATATGCGGTATGGGGAGGATTGGGAAAACAACAATGGCAAAAGAGGTAGCGAAAATGGCAAAAGAGGCTAAGTTATTTGATGAAGATGTGATCGCAGTGGTGTCCCATAATAAAGACGTGAAACACATTCAAGGTCAGATAACGGATATGCTACATTTGCAACTAAAAACAGAGAATTTAGAAGAAAGAAAAAATCAGTTATATTCAAGATTAATGAGCAAGAGTGTCCTTGTAATACTGGATGATGTTTGGGAAGCACTTAATCTAATGGATGTAGGAATTCCTTGTGGAGGTCAAAACAAGAGATGCAAAATCTTGTTGACATCACGAAATGAAGAAGCCTGCAAACAGAGTCAGATTTTTCCAATCAAAGAATTATCTGGAGAAGAAGAATGGAATCTTTTCAGAGAGATGGCAGGTGATTGTGTGGATACTCCCGGTCTATGTCCAATAGCAAAAAAAGTTGCAAAGGAATGTGGGGGATTACCTATTGCTATTGTAACTGTTGCAAGAGCTCTAGAAAACAAAACAAAGGATGAGTGGATTGCTGCACTTCAACAACTTAAAAAGTCTATCCCAAAAATTATTTCCCGACTGCATTCAGAGGTCTATTCCAGAATAGAGTTCAGTTACAGTTATTTAGAAAGTGATGAAGCCAAGTCATGCTTTTTGTTATGTTGTCTATTTCCAGAAGATTATGATATTCCCATTGAATATTTAGTCAGATATGGAGTTGGACGAAGGTTGTTTGCAAAGATTGATAATGTGGCAGAAGCAAGAAGTAGAGTCCATGCAATGGTTAAGGATCTTAAAAGATCATTTCTACTGTTGAATAGCGAGAAAGAAGAATGTGTGAAAATGCATGATGTTGTCTGGGATGTGGCCATATCAATTGCAGATCAACAAGGTTTTCTGGTAGGATGTAATGATAAAATGCAAGAATGGCCAGAGAAAGATACATATGGGCATTATGCTGCAATTTCCCTTTTTCTCTCGAGAAATGAAAAGGCATCCTGATGGCATAGAGTGTCCGAAACTTGAGCTTCTGAGCTATAATGCGGCAAAGACACTCCACAGATGCTCCCAGCCAATATGTTTCAAGGGATGAAAGAACTAATGGTTTGTTTGGATGGGGTGGATTTGGGCTCATGGATTTGGATTTGAGGGCCCAAATCCAAATTCTTCGTTTGGATGACTTAAAATCATTAGGATTTGGATTTGGATCAAATCCATCTAGGATTTTAAAGGTCTAAATCCATGGATTTCAAATGACTTTTTAAAGTAGGAATTTCACAAATCCTCTCATTGGATGCTAACACTCAAAATAACTAAAATATCATTGGACCCTCTAAAATACATCTAAAGGCTCTAAAATGACCAAAATGCCCCAAAAATACCAAATGACAAAAAAAAAAAAAACTTCCAAAATGACCAAAATACCCACAAAACTACCAAAATGATAAAAAAAGAAAAATACTCATGGAATCATCAAAGCGATCCAAATACTCCTAAAATGACCAAAATAACATCAATATCCTAAAATGACCGAAATAAACTCAAAAATTTAAAAATGGCTAAAATAATCCCCAAAATACACTCAAAACAACTAAAATAACCAAAATAACCCCGAAAACTATAAAATGACCAAAATAACCTTGGAAACACCATAATGACCAAAATAACCCCTAAAACTCTAATATGACCAATTCACCCCAAAAAATACCATAATAACTAAAATACACTCAAAACTCCTAAAACGACCAAAATATCAGTGAACCACCAAAATAACCTCGAAAACTCCAATATGACCAAAATAACACCATGTGAATTGTGATGTAGTACCAGTACGTACCTTAGAGAAACAGATTATCTTATTGACGTGATTAATTGTTGTTTTAATTACAAAGATTGTTATCCAAATTGACAGTTCATCAAGTTGTTTAACTTAATTGTATGTTTCTTGTCATATATACTAGTAGTATTTAGTACTCACATCGTACCTATAACATTATTATTATTTTTTATCTCCAAGTCAATGTGGAAAATGTAACACGCAATTGATTAACAAATGAGTAATAGTCTGAAGTCTGACTTTATCGTGGCAATAACACGCCAATTGGGTGTTGTTCTCTTCAAAAAGAAGTAAAAGTCCAACAAGTTGTAGTGACACATATTGCTATAAAAGGGTTGATGTCTCAGCAACTACTCAGAATTTCATTAGCCAAGTCTTAAAAGAATAATCAATGTTTGAACCACCCCATGCTTGACCATCTAACTTTCTTCTTGCTTATGGAAACAATGTTGCGAACATTTGTTTCCACCATCATATGCTTTAAGTTGTGGAACTATAGTGCATTAACAAAATTAATTAGTTTAGAGAAATAGTTTAAAGAGGAAAAGCTCAATATCCCATCTGATTTTAAAACCTTTAATTTTCTACAGACCATTCAATTGTCCTTGGTCTTCTCACTGCAAGGATTGATCTTAATTTCTTGCAAATTGAAAGCTCATCAAATTATTTAAATTCTTTTACTCTTGTCATCTCTAAAAGGGCGGAACCCGGATTTTTTATTTTGGGTGCCAAAACATGAAAAGAATTTGACCATTTTAAAAATATGAAATATAATGAAATTCAAAATTAAATTAGCATATGAAAATAATTTTGGGGTTGAGAACATAGAAGTTGTTGCACCAACCTACCTCAATATATTTATTGTTGTAGTTTTACTCACAAATTGGATATTCATGGATTGAAGAGATTTACATGAGAAAGCCATAGAGGAGTTCAACAAGGGTGTTAAAGCATCGTGGCATTATAAAAGTAAGTAACAACTTTAGGATTAGGTATATTCTTTGTTGTGTAATTCTTCAATTCTATTCTAGTGGTTTCTTTAGAAGGTTATCAATAAACTTTTGTAGAGTTTTTTCCTATTGGGTTTCTCTTCATAACCATATCATTGCGCTGCTTTATTTAAATGTGATATTGGTATTGTAATTTTTTTAACTAAATTCAATTTGACCAAGCATAATTGATTAACTAATCACTTGGATTAATTTGGTTAAAACCTACCCCAGCTAGTGTCTAAATATCTCACAAACTTATTCAATTATCTTTGTTGATTTTTTTTTTTTTACTTGCAACTTGTTTGGTCCAAATTGTAGAACTTAGAAAATGAAATATAATATTAACAACTTACTCAATTGTCTTTGTGGATTTTTTTTTTCTTTTGTCCAAAAAGTAGGACTTACTCAATTTTCTTTTGTCCAAAATGGATGAGAAAAAGATGCGTAGGATCATAGAAAAAGTCATGGGTCATCATCAAATTATTGACTATAAATTACAACAAGATGCTTCCTATATATGTTTGTGGTCGAAAACACATGACAGGCCAGGCATCAGTGTGAGACATATGATCAAATTAGATGATTATTATTTTTTTTAATAGTTACGATAGAATTTCAATCAATAACGTCCGTTACATGATGATTGTTTTTACCATCAAACCAAGACATCAATTGGATTTTTATGTCATCTCCTTTTGTTTATTAAAGGTTTATCTGTCCCTCTCATTTTGCTTTTTCTTTTTACAAAAGACAAAAGTTGAAATGAGAAAATGATGGTGAAGTTTCTTTCTGCCTACCGTTGAATAAGGAAGAATTAATCACATAATAACATTACTTGCTTGTTCTCTATCATCCTTTCATCTTCCTTAATTATAATTGCTCAAAAATCGCTCATTAACATCTAGCTACTACTCCATCCTACTACTAAATTTCTATAAAAAACCAAAAAATACACATCTTTGCTTTGTATAGAAGGTAGAGGTATGTCCTAAAAACTTCTCCTTCTGTTTGATGGTTCTTGAACATCCCCTCTACCCTAAGTTGCTGCTGAATTTTTTGATAATAATAATAATTTTTTTTTTTTTTTTTTAATTATTGCGGAACAGAGTCACACAGAAGTGTAAGATAACAAAGATATGTAACAAAGTGAGATTCAGGAAGGAAGATGCTGCCATATTTGCATATCCTGCAGCATAACAGAGGATCCTTTTGTCCATTTCTTTGATACCAGGTAATGCTACTTTAATTTGCACGTTGGTTTCACACTCCTGTTACATTTCTATGTTTATTGTTTTAGTTATTGGCATTAATTGCTTGTGGACTTGTGGTTCTATATCTTAAACGAGCGGCTGTATTCACAAAAACACACACACACTAAAAAGAAGAAAATAGAAAAATAAATAAATAAATAAAACAGCAAGAAAGCAAAAGAATGGTGAGATTGTAGGTGCAAGAATAAAATAATTTTGAGAATTCGAAACCTTGAATGGGTGGGTCAGGTGTTGAAGATTTGGTCATAATGTGGTGAAGGCTCTTGTACACCAAATGTCCTAGTGATAAAAGTAAGGGTAAACTGCAATTTACTCTCGTTAAGTTTATCCAATTGTTATTTCACCATATTAAGTTTAAAAATTTTCATTTTTGTCCGCTAACTTTCATAACTCTGTCGTAGTTTTAGTAGTTTTGTCCATTCTGTTAAAAAATTTCAGTTAGACCCATATAAAACGACACCGTTTTAATCTTAAATCCAGTTTTATATTCTAAAAAATGTAGTTAAGATTTTTAATAAATAAAAACAACATCTTATTTTTAAATCTCTCGCACGGAACTTGAAAGTTCTTAAACCAAAATCAAGATCTTTGCTCTCCACAAAGTTCTTTTCTGTACATTGTGGAAGGTATCCTTTTATCTCATTTCATTTTCTTTTTTCTTTCGTTCTTTCTTTTGCCTTTCAGTTTGTCCCAAATTCCAAACTATGAATTCATTGAAAAATTTAGGAAAAGACAACGAACTTCGTTTTTTTTTTTTTTTTTTCCTTTTTTGGTTGAAATGATTGGTTCATGTTTTGGGAAGTTTTTTTTAGGGTTTTTAAGTTCATTGGGTGGTTTAATTCGATTTGGTTTAAGCTTGCAATTTTTACTTTATTTGGTGGTGGAATGTTCAAGTGCTACCAAAGACTCTATTACAATGGGTTTAGCCAATTTTGCGTTTTATTGGTTTTGGATCTGAAAGTGAGACCTTTTGGTGAATTCATATGTGAATTGTTTGGTTGGTCTTTTAATTTTTAATTTCTCTTTGTCTTCATTCAATTTTTTATTTTATTTTATTTTGATTCGGTTTCAAGATGATTTGTTAGTAGATTATACATACATATCGACCTGCTTTGGGAGTAAAAACATTATTTGAAGAGTGAACAGTGATTTCAGGCCTTTGCTTATGATAAATTTGTCACGACCCAAATCCGTAATATGATTCAGAGTCGGACCGGTATGCTAATACCAAGCCTGTGCCTGATATTAACACGAACCAACTAAAAAGAGTATGAATTTTTTTTTTATTTCCTCTCTTCTCTCATCTTGATTCTTTAACTTCTTCTTGGGTTGGAAACTCCCATAATATAATAACATACTCCTTTACAAAATAACTGAATATAATAGTCCACCTAAAGGAAGTGATAGTAATCAGAGCATCTATAACTGTTTATACAAAATACATCAATATGTGGACATAATAACTCTAATACAGCGGAAGACTATTTAAACCTATACATCACTTCTGCTTTATTTATATAAAAACTCAAACATCTAAGACTTGTTCTAGATACCACAAACTTGCTCCTCCATGCTGAGACTCTTGGCTACACCATAGGATGTTCCTGCAATCTGAGCAACCCACTTTGCTCAGGAAGGGAATTGTGACATGAAGATTTAACAGTATACATGAATGCATGATAAACAAAAATATCTTTGTGGATATGACTTACGTATAAACAATTCATGCTAAAATGATTTCATAAGTTTCTTGCACATATATGTTTCATACTGATGAACATAATATCTGATAACTTGTAAGGCATAATATATTTATTGAAATCTAAACATATAACATGATTCTTTTATATGTAAACTAAACATGTTCCCTTAAACTGTTTTAAAGAGAAAACTTATCTCATACTCTTGCATAATATAGCAAAGCTATATGGAACATGTAACTGTACTTTTATCTTTAAGACTATGCCCCTCGTGACCTTACTGGTGCCATGTCTACAGGGTATGAAACCCCTCGTGGCCTTCTTGCCAGTCTACAAAGATCCGAAGATCCTCTCGTGGCCTGGGTTGCCATATCTTCAGGGAATACAACCCCTCTTGGCCTTACTTGTTGCCGGTCTACAGGGAATAAAACCCCTCGAGGCCTGCTGCCATGTCTTTAGGGCATACGATCCCCTCGTGGCCTTGGGTTGTCAGTCTACAGGGCATCACACTCAAAACTGCTTTTGGTGTTCTTAAAACATATCATGCTTGTTTATTTTTCAATCTCTCTCTTGCCTTACTAAGCCAAAATCATAGCATATCCACAACTTGTTTTTAAAATCTGTCTTAACTGTACTAACTCAAAACAATTTCTAAATCAATGCACATTTTCTCTATAAACAAATATCAAACTGAGTTTATTGAAAGCATCGATAAAACATATATAAATATATTCTTAAAACATAGACTATTAAATTTTCATGGCACATTCCCTTACCTCGATCCAGCAGCAGCACAACAGTCTCAAAGCTTGCAGTGGAGTTCTCTACTTTCCTTGTTCAATCCCTAGACCAAAGGATATTAAAATCCAATCATTAGCAGATACTCTAACTCACAAAAGTACTCATGGCTTCCCTTAACTATCAATTCTATAGGTTTTCTAATCCTTCTCACATCCTTACCCTATTTAGGTTCCTAGGAGTCTCTATATCGCAACCCAAAGGCAACCAAACAAGCAAACGAAGTAACAGTGGCAAAACATCAAAACTAGTTCTATTTACTGCCTAAAACAGAAACCATATTGCTGGACTCAAAATATTTCTTTTCTATACTAGATGGTATAATTAGGACATATAAAAATTCACCCATTTAGTAAACACATTATTTATCATGCATACCAAATTTCAGCTCAATTCACTTGTCCAATTGCAAGAATAAATTCTTCAAAGTCTCACTATTTCGAGTTGCTGTAAATCTGATTACCTACAGGACAGTCCTCTTATACAATTTATTTGACCAACTATAACATTTTAAAACACCATGAAATTTCATAGGGACACAATAATATCAGTCTAATATACATAGTTAAAGTTTCAGAATTATATGACCACTGTAAAATTTCTAAAAATTGCCATAACTCAGTGTACTCAGATATATCTTGATAAATTTAACGTCTTAGAATAAAATTCATAACTCATTCAATACTAACCCAAATGATGTAATTCTTAATTCTAAATTCAATATTGTGTGTTAGCTTCAATTCTGTTCAAACTTGGCATCCAAATTCCACAATTACAATTTATTACCTATTTTATAAACTTCAAACACAGAATCTGTTCAGGTGACAGATTTGCATAGTTTTATCTTAAATTCCCAAACAAATACCAAAACTCATTATTTTTCTATGAAATTTCATATACATAACCTAGACATATGATAGATTACCCTAGAGAAAACCGTTTCCTCATATCTATTTCCAATAAGAACAGAATTTCCACGAAATTTCACTGTTCACGCAGACCTGACAGAACAGTAAATTTCCAGCAACTACCACTTCAAATCCCACATGCATGTCCATAAAAATTCATTTTCCCTAACCCAAAATCATATTTCTACAAACCCATAACCTCAAAGTGTAAGAATCATGAAAATCAACCAACAATTTCAACTATACCCATTTCAAAACATACATGAAAAGCTAAGATTTCACCTAATCTATCACATGCATGAAATTTCAGTTTAAATCCCCAATTAAACTCCATGGAGCCCTAGAGAATTTGAGAAATTTACCTTCTAAATGTTGGGAATATAAGCCCTAACAAGAGCTTATTCTTTTCTTGATGGAGGGAAGCTTGAATGAGAGCATATATGGAGGGTTTTCCTCCAAGTGATTTTCGGCCAGCAGAAGTAGAGTTTCTCTCTCTTTCTTTCCCTTTCTTTCTTCTTTAAACAATGAAATGAAATGAGGAACAATGCATGGCCGGTCAATATAAGAGAGGGGATTTGTTATTAGTGCTTGCCATGTGTCAATATGCAATGGGAGGGTAAGTGTAAAGCTTTTCCAAATGGCTAGTTTCTATTGGACTTCAAAACTAGGTATGAAATAACCATTTCACCCCTCTTGTAATCTAGTAACTACCTTGATGCCTTATTATAGTTTAGTTATAATTAAACTATATCCATTTTTATTACTAATGTGTACATAATAATCCAAATTAAATTTACTTACCACATAAATTTATTAAACTTATAATCCTTTATTAGTTTAGAACCAATATAATTAATTAAACCATTAAGTGGTGTGGGGCATCACAAAATTAACCTGAATGTGTCGGAATTTAAGTGAAACGGGTTGTAGAGGAAGAAAAAAAAAATCGAGATGGAAGTTGAAAATAACTAGTGTTATGACTTTCTGTGAGAGAGAGAGAGAGAGATTGGTTTTTTATTAGAAATCTAAATAAATTTTTAGAATATAAATTGAGATAAAAACTAAAACAATGTCTTTTTATACAGGTTTAAGGGAAATTTTTTAACGGAATGGATGGAAGTACTAAAATGATAATGTTATGAAAGTTATTGGACTGAAATGACAATTTTTAAACTTAATATACTGAAATGACAATTGAACAAACTTAACGGGTGTAAAATACAATTTACCCTAAAATTAATATGGATGGGAATGACCATTAAATGTTTGAAATCCAGAACTAGAAGAACTCACCTATCAAAAATTTAAGGTAGCAGGAGATAATATTTTTAACATAAAAGTGGAAAACACATGCTAATTGAAATATAATGTGAGAAAACAGCACTTTTTAAACTCGCATCTTTAAAATGCGAAGTGAAATCACATCTTTGATATACAATTTCGAAGTGAGTTGGCAATGCGTATATGCCAATTTCCAAAAATTTGAGATTGTGCCTAATGGGGCAAGATATGAATTCGTTATGAAATAGGGAAGAAACCAAAACATTCTTCATATTAATGTAGAAACATTGTAGGGTAGAGGATCCCCTCACTGTAAATCCTCCAATTTCGTCTCATTTTTAGCCTGGTAAGAGATATGTGGCATTTAAAAAAACAAAAAACCAATAATCTTAAAAAACTCTTGTCTAATTTTTTTTTTTTTTTTTAAAAGAAGTTCTTGTCCCAAAAGCGAGCATATAAAGACAAATCTCACATAAG